>VVHJ01061216.1:0-13817 GCA_015107715.1 Tylochromis polylepis | reverse complement strand
GTCCCCCCCCCCGGGGGGGGGGGGGGGGGGGGGCTCGTAGGTTCAGCCGGATGGGGCCCCGGCCTCAGTCGGGCGATGGGGGTATGTGGCGTGGCGTGGTCTGCGATGCCGCTGCGGAGGAGATGGCTTCACCTGCGCGGCATCTGCAATCACGCCTCGCCAGCATGAAAGGGTCCTGATTGTGGTGTTGTTGTTGTTGTTGTTGTAGTGTTTTGGCTGGCAGCTGGGACGCTGCAGCCAGGAAGTGTGTAAACAGCAACCGTGAGAAAAGTGTTGAATAAAATATGCTGAGAAGCATGAATATGCCGTCGGGTCTGCCATGGTTATGTTACAACATCAAACAGCCAATTAAGGATCACCACTTGACCTCACATGAATGTCTTTGTCTTGTGTGAGGACGCCAGAGTACCCAAAGAGAGCATACGCAGACACGGGAAACCATGTAAACTTCACACAGAAAGGCTCCAGCTGGCTAACATATTCCAACCCATGACCCTCATTTGAATCAAACCAAGGAAGCTAATCTGATTTTGGTCTCATCTGTCCCAAAAATATAGTTTTACAGCAGTTTTACGGCATTAGAGCAGCTCAAACAGCACAAAGAGCATCTTACAGTGCTCCAATAATACAATTTACTGCTGTCCACATTAACAGAGAAATATACCATATACTCTTATTTTCCTTGGTTTGTGCCACACACGCAGTATCTACCTCTGATTATAGGCCCATAACATTGTTATTTTTGCACTCGATGTCAGTACTGGCTTTGCAAAGTTAAATAGTTTGAGAATCACATGACAAATATCCAACAATAACTTACACTAACATCAACTTCCTGTGTTTAAAATGGGCGTAGTGATCCACTAACCTGAAGATCTGGACTTGGTCTCTGGATGTTTCTGGGCGTCTTCAGCTGTCGTCACACTGAAGTCTGCATCGGCGGTCTTTTCTGTTGTGCTGTCATTCAGGTAGAAACTGTCTGTGGTTACAGCGGCAGTCTTCCGAGGTCGCCCTCTGTTTCCAGGTGACCTCTTCTCACTGGTCACATCCACCGTCATCGGCGTCCTGCTGAGCTTTTGCGGAGTCTCAGACGACCTTGTATGTCTGCTTTTCTTCTTCATCGTTTATTGTTATTTTGGTCAGCAGCTGATCTCGTGAAGGCTGCCTGTGTCAGTGTCAACAAAATTAGATTAGTGACACCCTGAAGGAGAGTTTGTTTTAATTTATATTTAGCATTTCTGAGTTTCAGTTTCATTGAAAGACAACCACAGATACATATCAGGGTTTTTTGTGCATATTTTGTGCTCGCCAAAGAGGTTTTGGCTTTCTAAAAAAAGCAAAATCACCAGGATTGTGACAGAAATATTTTACCCATTTCCGATTTTTAGTGAGATTTTATTTACTAAAGCTTAAATAAAGTTTTGTTTATGCCTAACAACAGAAAAATGAATACGCTTCTGTCAAGTAAGGTACCACAGACTATTTACTTTAACTACAAATTGATCAGTCCTGCTTATTATGATGCCCCAAAGTTTCATTTAGAACCAGAAAAAAACGTCCTGTATTTACCGAAGTTGTTGCTATTGTTAGTGCAAAAATGTGTGAGTACACCTGTCATGTTGTTCAAGGTGAACAAAGCCTCCTAATGCATCTCTGTCTATGGAGGCAGAGGTCCATACACAAAAATCATCATAAATTGCTTAATCTTTAAATCATGATTAAGGGCTTTGGTTTGTTACAAATGCTAGAACTGTATTATGATACTGAATAATTAAAATAAAATCAGGCTTTCATACCCAGTGGTAAAATGCAAAAACTTATGAAATTACTGTCATCATTTAAACAAGCTGGCAGGAAGCGTGGATCAACGTGTACATACACTCACCTGGCACTTATATTTATTTTATTATTATTATTATTAGTAGTAGTAGTAGTACACCATGTTAGTAGCAGGTTGGACCTCTTTGTCCTTCAGAGTTGCCTTAATTCGTCATGCTATAGAGTCAACAAGGTGCTGGAAACTTTACTCAGAGATTTTGGTTCATATTGACATGAAACCATCACACAGTTGCTGCAGATTGTTGGCTATACGTCCATAATGTGAAACCACATCCCAAAAGTACTCTGTGACTGTGGATGTAATTTCAGTCCAGTTCAAGAAACTAGTTTGAGATAATTTGAGCTTTGTGACATGGCGCATTATCCTATTGGAAACAGGCATCAGAAGATTGACACACTGTCGTCATAAAGGAATGGACATGGTCAGCAGAAATACTCAGGTAGGCTGTGTCATTTTAACGATGCTCAGTTGGTATTAAGGGACACAAAGTGTGCCAAGAAAATATCCCCCACACCTTTACACCATCACCGGCAGCCTGAACTTTTGATACAAGGCAGGACAGATCCATGATTTCATGTTTTTTATGCCAAATTCAGACCAGGAAATGTTTTTCCACTCCTCTATTGTCCAGTTCTGGTGAGCCTGTGTGAATCGTAGCCTCATTTTCCTGTTCTTTGCTGACAGGATTGACAATCAGTGTGGTCTTCTGCTGCTGTAGCCCATCTGGCTCAACTTTCAGAGATGCTCTTCTGCATACCTTGGCTGTAGCAAGTGGGTGTTTGAGTTGCCATTGTCTTCCTATCAGCCTGAAGCAGCCTGGCCACTCTCTTCTGACATCAATAAGATGTTTTCACCTGGAGAACTGCTGTTCACTCAATATTTTCACTTTTTTGAACCATTCTCTGTAAACTTTAGAGATGGTTCTGTGGAAAAATCCAACAGTTTCTGAAATACTCAGACCAGCCCATCTGCCACCACAGCCATGTCACTGATGCTCAGTTTGAACTTCAGTAGGTCCTCTTGACCATGTCTACATGCCTAAATGTACTATGTTGCTGCCACGTGATTGCCTGATTAGATATCTGTCAAGAAGCAGCTATACCTAATGAAGTGGTCGGTGAGTCCATGGTGCAGAACGAGGTTTTTCTCCCTCATAAAAAACAGCTATCTAATAAATAAAAAACAAACAAACAAAAAACTTTTAACCTCATTTAATATCATCTGAAACCTTCGCTGGACTTTAAAGAAAATAACCAGTCCTTTTGTACATTTTCTGGGACGCATTTAATCGTTTTTTCTCAGAAATCTTTAACATTGATGACACAGGAACTCCATCATGAATAAAGTTAACAGGATACTAATGCCAGTCAAGCCGCAGCACCTTTGATTTAAGCCTCCGATAAAAAAAAAACAAAACAAAAACAAAACCATTGAAAATAGTCCCGGATATTTCTTTCTTTTTTTTTTTTACAGTCCGACAGGATTTTGTTTACAAATTAATTCAACTAGCGTTAGCTGGTTAGCATGAGTGAGCCTGCTACATTTGCTAGCTGACGTGTTAAAACAAAGCATACGTGACGTCATAATTACCGCACTCCTCATGTAGGGCCTACCGTGACTGTGTACAGATCCTAGCACTTGGAAAACATGCTGTTCTTAACGTACAAAGAGGTTTTCATTAGCCTGGAAAACAAGCTGTGTGCTTTGTAGCTGCTCCCAGATGTAAACATTCGAACCCGGAAGCGCTACCGGAACAAAACACAGAGCGGTGATACCCGAGAGCGCCACCTGCCGTGCACCACCTTCAAACATCAAAAGTGTTCATGTATAGAACAGTGTAAAAAAAGTAACTGGCCTCTAAACCTAATAACTGCTTGTGCCACCCTTGGCAGCAAGAACTGCAGCCAAGTGTTTGCAATAACTAACAATGAGTCTATGAGTCTAACAATGCCTATTTAAGGTCTCTCTAAGTAAGAGGATCACATCAAAAAAATTGTGAAATAGAGTGGTCTTCATCCTCAAACACACACCAGGAAAGACTATCTGCATGAAACATAATAAAGATAGTGCCAGGGCCCAATAGGACAACAGTGACTCTGTGATAGACATGAAGTCAGCTTTAGAGCTGGCCATGCCCAACTCTATATACAGAAACATAACAGGAAGGTTAAGCCCCTCTGTGTCTGCATGTCTGGTTCCTGTGGTGGTACACCGCTGGTCGACTGCAAGCATGTTTTAAAATGGCAAGGAAGTCTCACCCTGATATGCATCTGTGTCTAATCACCAGAGGATCTCGCATAAAAAGAGATGACGTGTGTACCAAAGTCAGGGGTTAAACTTGGGAAGGTGTTTTTTGTTGTTGTTGTTGTTGTTTTTGCACAACATCTAGTCCTACTGAACAGGAGCCAGCGTAAATAAAGAGAGTGACTTTTTTAAGTGTCAGGTAATTTCAAATGAACGTTTCTATCAGCTCACCAAACGTCAGCAAGCACACAAACTGTTTGTGTGCCGTTTGTCTCAGTGTTTTGCTAGCTAAAGGTCCAGCTGCTGTTTTTTACAGGGAGAGGAAAGAAAGAGCTAACTTCACTCAGAGATGGAGAAAGATAAGAAAGACAGGACAAGAGAGGAAGAAGAGAGTTTAGATTTAAAGGGAAGGACTGCTCATTTAAAGTTTACATGTAAGTCCTCTTTTTAAATCAGATATTGGCTTTGTAGGCAACAGAAAATAAAGTTATATATTCTTTAAAATTTTCCTTCTTTTTCTACTGAAAAACAGACTAAAGTTTGTGTTCCCATCTGCTGATATTATTTTTATCATTATGTTAATTTAGCACAAGGTTCAGTTAGCTTTGCACAAAAATAGAAAAATCCTCCAAAGAACTACTTTTTACTTTCTTACTTTGAGTACATTTCAGAGTCGGTCCTTTTTTACTTTTACTTGAGTAAAGAAGTTGAATCAGTACTTCAACTTTTACTGGAGCATTTTTTAACAGTAGTATTTGTACTTCTACTTAAGTACAGAATGTCTGTACTTTTGCCAACTCTGGTTATTTGTCTTCATTGGCTCACTGTTAAATCCAGAATCAAATTTAAAGTCCTTTTCCTCACATGTAAGCTCTTGAATAATCAGCTCATCTTATCTCACAGACCACAGAGGATCTTATCACTTCAGCAGAACACTTTGGTCTCAGACTATGGGCTTAGTTGTAGTCCCAGGGTTTGTAACTTTTTAAAGCTTTTTTCAGCTTTCTAGCCCCTCTTCTGTGGAACCAGCTCCCAGTTTGGCTTCAGGAGACAGACACCCTCTCTACTTTTAAGATTAGGCTTAAAACTTTCCTTTTTGACAAAACATATAGTTAGGGCTGGATCAGGTGACCCTGAATTCTCCCTTAGTTATGCTGCAATAGGTGTAGGCTGCCGGGGGATTCCCATGATGCACTGAGTGTTTCGCCTTTTTCGCTCTCCATGTGTTTATACATCACTCTGCATTTAATTATTTGTTAATACTTATCTCTGGCTTTCTCTTTTCAAACTACATTCTCAAAACCTCTGACTCTTCAAGCAAAACCTCATGATTGCATCAGAACAGTTTTATCTGCACTAAAAACCACACAGTGTCTTCAGGTCACAGACACAACAAGTCAAGATAATAGCTCCACTGAGCATCCGTTTCACACCACAGCAAGTGATGTACCAAAACACAAGTATAGAGTAAAGATTCAAGATTATGGTGGCATCGTACTTCCCTCATTTACAGGTGATACGTGCTGTATATAGTTCCAATCTTAAACTAATGAAAGTGGACAGTTTCACATTCTCTCATCCAACTTGGTTTTAAGACGCATAAGTCAAGGAAACATTATAGTAAACAATGAATTACGTAAATTACTTTTATAAGTAAAATTATGGTCTTCTACTTCCTTTCATTTGGGTTGTTGCATGTGCAAAAACAGTTTTATCACAGTGAATCAAATTCCATCATACTTAATATGTCTGTGAAGGTTCTCATTCATCCAGGTCATGGTAGTCTAAGGAGCTTGGAAAGAAAAGCGTCTGGACTTCTCTAAGTTTCTTGAAAACGTTTCAGTCCCAGAATTGGGACTCTCCACCATTTGCTCTTAGAACTGAAGAAGCTTCTCGGATGAGAGGTGAAACGTTTTCAAGAAACTTAGAGAAGTCCAGACGCATCATACTTAATAGAATTGATTTATTGTGAAAGAGCTCACTCCTCCTTGTCTTCCTCCTTCTCTGATTGTTTCCATCCTTTCTTGGTGTCAAACCTTCAGCTCACTGGAACTCGCCCGTCGCTTCATGAGCAATCAGTGTGAACAATTTTGAGTTGCCACGTTCACGAAATGACAACAGAGCTGTAGTCATATTGTTTCCTGTTGTTACCGTTGAGAGAGAATTTGTTTTGAGCTCTTTGAAAAGAAGTTAAAGAAGATGTGAAAATTGTGTCTAACTAGATCACAACAATTTAAGATTTTGCCAAAAGAGCGATTGATTCAGTGAATTAGCTTTAGAGAATCAGAGTTTATATTTTAGCAATACAAAAAAAAAAAACGCTGAACACATATAGGATGAGAAAACATGTGAAGCTGCCCTCTTTCATAAGCAAACTGTAGTATGAGACATAGACCTTGTGTATGTGTAAATATATCTCTGTTGCCACCACAGTCTAGAATCTTTAGTGTATACTGATATTTCTGTACATTCATTTCTGATTTTCCTGCACATTTTTGGAGATGACGACACGCCACATGAAGCTGGAAAGGCTTGAGTTACGTGTCCCGACTCTGATTTTTTAATGAATGCTGAGCTCTGGCATTATCCTGATGCTGTATGTGTGCAATCTCATAATATGCAGTTGCTAACTGGTCATCTTATTTGGTCACATTATGTGAAGTGGGTAGCTTTTGAGAAAATAAATAGGCCTTAGAAAGTGTGAAAAACTGTAATAGACTTGAGGAAATAAGAATGAAGTCACATAAAACTGATCTCGTACCTCACTGAAATATAATGGTTTTTTTTACATAGAACATATTTTTTCATATGTTTTTATCTCTATACATGTGTTTAGATTGTATTCTGTGCTAGGCTGTTTTGCATCAAGCTTGAAAAAGCTAGTGCTAGAATAATTTTTATTCCGACCAGCAACACACACACAAATAAAACTACACACAATGATCATCAGGAAAGATTTGCAGATGCATGCACGGAAGTGATTTAAATAGGCTGCAGACTTGCTCGTTTAAACCACTGAACACAGATAAGATCTTGTGTGCACCAAGCTACTTCCATTTCTTCACTTCACCACGCACACATTTTCATTAAAATGGGGGACTGACTCATGACAAGCACATTTTTGTGGTTTTGTGTGGGCATTTATAATGCCATAGTCATTACATAGTCTAGAGCACCTCTATCTTTGAAGACAAAAGAATAGATATTGGCAGGTTTTTACAATAATATGACTAGAAAGTGAGCTATCCAAATGTGAGGAACACTACTGAATATTACACATGAGGTTGAAAAGAAATGAAAATATTCAGTTGTGGAAATCAGCAAAAAAAAAAAAAAAAAAAAAAAAAAAAAAAAAAATATATATATATATATATAAACAGTGTAAACAGTGTGTAAACAGATATACATATGCTTTTTTGTGAGCTCCTGCATTCCTATAGGCTGACTCATCATTGTTAGTAATCAGTCCCACGACTGTTGTGTCATCTGCAAACTTGATGATGAAGTTTTTCACATGGACAGTGTCATGGTTGAAGAGAGCACACAGGAGAGGGCATAGCACACATCCATGGGGAATGCCAATGTTCAGGGTGATAGTGTGTGCTTTGCAAACCTGACACTCTGGGGGTATTTCATGTGGACCAGAATCATCCTTTCAAAGTATTTCACTGTGACCGATGTGAGTGAAACTGGCCTGTGGTCATTTAGGCTACTCACGTGTTTCTGCTCAGGTATGGGATCAGTTGTGGATTTGAGGCAGGCGGGGCATGATTGCGTCGGTCAGGCTGAGGTCGAAGAGTTCACTGAATACCTCAGCTAGCTGGTCTGCACATGCCTCAAGTACACACTCTGGGACACCGTCAGGCCCTGATGCTTTCCAGGTTCTGACTCCACGCAGTGCACTCCTCACCTTCCTTGTGTCCGGCCTCAGCTCCAGGTAATCCAGCTCCAATCCAGCCGTGTGTCTAGTGCCACTGTTAAAATGGGCAAAGAACACAGTTAAGGTCCTCGGCCAGCTGGGGAGTGTAATTTGGTGTTGCATTATTTTTATCTGTGTGAAGATCCAAGTAGATGCTTCCCCAGATCATCACTAACCCATGGTCAAACTGGTCAGAAACGCATACACGAGTAGCCCGCTGCAGCAGCATTCCTGCTGTTTCTTCCACTCACCGGCAGGTTCGAGTCTCTTTGCTTGATGTCCTTCTAGAGCCATGTCTGGCTCTCCTTGTTTCACAGTGGTGGGAGACAGTAAACATTCCAGTGGACTACCTCTGCAACCTGAATGGGCTCTTTCCGGGGAATAAAGTGCCCATTTAAAAGGTTGCAAGAGGGGGAAAAAGAACAGTATTAGCAGTGATAGGTGAACTAAGCCTTGTGTGCAGACTAGAAATAAGCATAAGTTCAAGTTTTTCTCATTTATTATTTGCTTCTGTGAGTGCACACTAGAAAAAAGGAATTCTCTGTGAAAAATGAACTGAATAGCCATTAAAGTTGTGTTTTAGAATAAAAATCTACATAACTTTCTGTACTTTTATTCCACTGGATGTGAATAAATGCTCATGTCTGAATTTTTAGCCCATGTCCACAAATATTTTGTGGTTTCTGTAGAAGGACAGATGCTATTACTGTTTACTGCAACACCCCTTCCCTCTCTGACAGCAGGTCTTTGTACTGGAAAGCTATGGAGGTGTGGTTAAATTTTGGATTGAAAACCTGAATTTTGAAAAAAAAAAAACCAAACATTTCCTCCACAGATCGGCTTATATTGGACACATGGCCAGATCACCCTCACAGAAACGCAAATTAAGAGCATCATCCTCATCGCTCCACTCACAGCACCATGAAGTCACTCTTCATCTCTCTGGGGCTGCTCCTGCTCACAGCCTGCTTCTGTAGCACCAAGCGTGAGTGTTTATTTCTTTATGACACCTTGCATTTGTCTGAAAGTTCATAGCTGACATGTTAACACCTTCTTCAATCTTCTATCTTCCTCTCAGCTAGTGGTGTACAGATCTGCACAGCTCCTGGAACCTGCTGCTTCAAATTTAAAATGACCACAATACCACTGAAATTGGTGTCCTCCATCACCAAGACGCACAGCACCTGCACGAGGAAGGGATTCATGTAAGTGTGTACTTCATTCTTTAGATATTTTTGAAATGAAACTGATGATGAAATGAAAGATGAATAATTTATGACCCACAGATACTTAATTATAGTTCTGTGAAAACCAAAAAAAATAAGAGCCCCAAAAAGTTGATTCTGTTCATCTGGATGTAGCGTTTTCAGTGGGAGAAACGTTTCATAAAGAAATAAACACTCACGCTTGGTGCTACAGCAGCAGGCTGTGAGCAGGAGCAGCCCCAGAGAGAGATGAAGAAAAATAAGAGAGTAAACAGATTTTTATTATTATTATTTTTTCCGTCTGCATGTTTTTCAGAGTCCGCACAGTTAAAGGAAAGGAGATCTGCTACAAACAAACTTTCCCGTGGGCTCAGGAGCTCTATCAGCGCTACAAAACTGAAAGCAGCCGCTAGCCACCATGAAGACACATGCTTTTAATCCATAACAACTTAATATACTGTTAGTATATAATTGTTATAAAATATATTATTGTGTACATCTAATTCGCTTTTCTTCCTGACCCTTGTGCTGCTGTAACAATTGAATTTCCCCAGTGTGGTATTAATAACGTCTTTATCAATCTATGTGTTAACCCTGTAAGACCCAACCCATCAAAAAATAGCCAGAAAATTCGGATTTTTTTGGAACTGAGATGTTTATTAACCCCTATAACAAAATCTACAAAAATCTTTTTTGCTATATCATGTTGTGTATGATATATTTTTATTATATATTTGTTGTATCGCATTTGATACATTGGGCGTTTTTGGCAACTTTTTGTTAACAACAATGTTGAATTTAGACAAAAAAAAAAGAGTTTTGTCCATGACATTTTGAAATTATGGCAAGTATTGATCATGTTGATGAGATAGAGGTCTCAGAAACTCATGTGTCAAATATGATACACAGGGCATTATAGGGTTAAAGCTCTTTTATTACATAATAATTTGATAAGCTACTGTCTGGTTTTAGAGTCTCAAAGGTGTGAAGATTTGTTTGTTGCTTTAATAAAGTGACAGTTATTGATTATGAGCACGGCTGTGTCAGGGACATTTACATTTCATTAGACCTATTTTCACTAAAGGAGACTCCTTACACTGAGGGGTTTATGTCCAGTTCTACTTTTTCCTACTTTTTATCATAAAAAAATAAATAAATAAAATCGGTAGATAGACGTGACTTTTTCTCCTGCCTTATATTTTTTTACTTTTACTTATAACACACATTTAAACACAGCCGAGTACTTTCTGATGGTCAGAAAGTACAAAAGTCTGAGGTAACTAGTAAACATATCTATACTCCATTTGTTTAAATAAAAGACTTTAGAACAGATATCACGTGCAGTGATTTCTTTTTTTTTTTTTACATATCCATCAGTTTCAAACATCTTGGTATTTGTTTGCCTCGTTTTGCTCGAGTCACAGCAGCATTCCAGCTGCATGGACTCCACCAGTCCCCCACCCTGACCCAAGTAATCACTTTCCTGATGAGTTTATGGGCTCAATCACTTTTTGGGGTCGTACTGAATAAAACATTAAAAGTATTTTCTAAATTTTGGTCATTCTAAGTCCAAAGAGGAATTACCCAGGGTAAGCTCACTGAC
The DNA here is from genome assembly GCA_015107715.1 of Tylochromis polylepis. Lineage (NCBI taxonomy): Eukaryota > Metazoa > Chordata > Actinopteri > Cichliformes > Cichlidae > Tylochromis > Tylochromis polylepis. The sequence goes on along the minus strand of VVHJ01061216.1, from coordinate 3,006 downwards.
CAAGCAGTCAGCTCTACCGTTTCTTGAGCTGTTTGGTTTCAAAACACCAAGATGGCGACAATGGAAACGTTGATTTCAAGGCTTCAAAACGAGACTTCGCACACCAGGGAATGATGTCAGGGTATCAGCTGTACTGTGACATCATCCTCTGATTCTGGACTGTATTTTATGAATATGTTAATGATATACAGTGAAGAGGTCCAGTATAGTTCAGACATGAGGCCACCGATTGGCTCCAGCTGCCTGTCAGAACACCTGCTGGATGATTTCTAAAAAGATTCACTCCACTCAGGCTTGTTATGAGGGGGAAAGTACCCACAGAGGCCCAAACTGTATTACATACCAAGCTATAAATATGCTTTTTTAATGCTGTAAAGTGAGGAGTCTGTGGGGATTAGCTCCCTTTTTGGAAGCCGCCTCAGGTGGCCCTGAAAGTAACCGTAACTTTTGCCACTTCCATGCTGGCTTCATATTTCAGCTTGAGTCAATCATGACCCATGCTTTAGACTAGCCACTTATCAGTCAAAAGGTAGTTACACTCTACAGCTTTGTATTTCTTATTTTACATTAAATAGAGCCATAATTTATAAACACACTTTATTGAAGACTTAAAACTGTTGACTGATGACATCAACGCATCAGGAAAGTTTTTTCTGAGTAATTTCCTCATCAGCCTCCAGACAACAACTTTTCTCCTGCTGATCATCAGAAAAAACCCAGAGGCTATCTTTTACATACAGTCTATGCTGCAGACATTTCCATCTAGATCTAATGACATGTTCCCAACCATCACAGTGTTACTTTATCAGAAATGTTCTGCTGGAAACTTCCACTGGAGCAGACTCAAGCATGTCGTCTGATTGTTGGGGTTCTCTGACTAATACTGAAAAATCTTTATATAAAGCAATAAAAAGCAGCTCGAGGTGAACCGATGCTATTATTTGTACACCTGGATTGAACCAAGTGTCACATGACCATTTTTAAACACGATCAGTGCATGTAATCTGCTCGAGTTCGACGGCTGAGTGAGAAACAGTTTGCATGTAAAAACTTCTTGTAATTCAGTACTTTCTGATTTGTTTGGGGTTCACACGGAAACATGAACCAAATGATGAGACAAAATAGAACAAAAAGCTGTTACTAATATTTCATTGCGGATTAATTTGCTAAATAATCAGTAAACATTTAAAAATCATGAGAAATGCCCTCGCAGTTAGCCAGAGACAAAAGCTACTTTTCTTTATAATCATTAAGAATGTGTTAAAATAATTAAAAGAAAATAAATTGATTTTTTTCATGTGTCATACAGCAACTATAAAAAAAAACAACCTAAAATTAATAATTGCAGTCTTGTTTCCTGTTCATTAAGTACTTAATTGAGTAATTGTCATCAGCTGTACTTAAGCATTCAAAGTGCTTTCTTACTACAGGCTTCATTCACTCAGGCTCTTTTTCACACACACATTCACACACTCTGATGGACGCATCGGGATCGGCTCTCGGTTCAGTTTCGAGTTTTGAGTGCAAAACTCTTCATAAACAAAATGAAGAAATGTTGTCAGACAAATTATGTAAGGCATCTAGTCCACCCAGCGTTTCCTGTGGAGACTCTGGGTGGACTGGATGCTGAAACATGGTCGCGAACCAAAAAGTTCCTGAAATATGTACTATCTGATAAACGTGACATTAAACTTTATCACCATGCATAGACTGTGAAACTGTTGACTGATAAATGTAAAAGGAAACCACAGAATCACAGCCAATTTTGTAGAACTACAGCACATCATCTCTAAAAACAGATTCTGATGTGTAATATGCAGCGCTGAGTCAGCAAGCTAGCAAAGGGCACATACTTCCTTCGGTTTATATCGACACTGTATGATGAGGGTACAGGACTGCACATAACTGGACTAACTGGGTTGGAGACACTGAGCAAGTCAGAGCTGTACTGAGGGGGGCAAAGTGCTTTGCATGTGTAAGGACTCTGGGTGCTGAATTCTCAAACTGAAGTCGTCCTGCTGATGATTTGAACAATCCTCCAAATAGAGCGTTAGGCTAGAGTAACCGAGAACTGAGGCTCGAGGAACCCCTGGCTGAATTTTTGCTTGTGCAGATCTAAAGCTACTGATTGAAACAAGACCCTGACCTGTTAAACCAACTGAATCATGAAGCCTTTGAATTATAATACCATGACACACAGTGTCAAAGGAAACGTGCGATCGAGCTCAGACTGAAACTCTGTGCGAGTCACTGTCGATCTTCAGGTCACTTTTAACTTTAGGAAGAGCTATTTCTGTGCTATGATTGGTTCTGAAACCTGATTGGTACTTATCATAAAGATCATGAGATAAAAGTTTGTTTTTTTTAAAATTTTGCTGATGAAAGAAAGATTAGAAATATGGCTATAGTTATTCAGTACTGAAGGATCCAAGTTACTTTTGTGAGTAGCTGTGATTACGGCACATTTGAGGGAGAGAGAGGAAAAACCCCTGTCTGTTGATAATATTTACTAAATGATTTATAAAACACGGTGTCAGGGTTTTACCCCAACTCCGCTGGATAAACAGAGACCCACTCAGAAACTGAATGTCACACAGAGAGCTCAAGTTTTACACCCGCGAGAGGGAAGAAGACCTTCGGCCCCCTTTCCCTCTGAGAGCTGTTTTATTGTTTACATAAATGAATATTCATAAAGCTTGTGTTACATTTGGAAAGCGTGTTTCCCTGTTGGCCAGGGTATAATGCCATATATAGTATGCAGGAAATGTTGGGCGTGTTAGTATTAATGAGACAGAAGGAGCTATGTACAAAGTTATCAGTTGTGTGTGTGTGTGTGTGTGTGTGTGTGTGTGTGTGTGTGTGTGTGTGTGTGTGTGTGTGTGTGTGTGTGTGTGTGTAGCACAGCCTCATAACATGTCTTTCAGCAATGGGCGTAGCAACTTATAATATGCACAGCAGTACTTCAATAATTCAACAATGACAACTTTAACCATGATTATTAAACCT
>VVHJ01061215.1:0-11231 GCA_015107715.1 Tylochromis polylepis | reverse complement strand
AAACTGTCTTATCTCAGTAACAGATGTAGGAGGCCAGGAGTAATCTGAATAAGGGAACAAATAACAGCTGATAAGAGTGGGTGGAGGAGCATATGGTGTGTGTGTGTGTGATTCTGCGTGTGTTTTCATTTGTGTGTGTGTGTGTGTGTGTGTGGCAGCCACTTGTTCTTACAGGAATTGTCCAGCCCCCGCAAGAGAGGAATGCACTTCCATGTCCTGCAATGCACATGCATCAACTCACATTAATAAACACACGCGCACACACACACACACACACACACACACACACACGAGCCTGAGTTAGTGGTTGAGGTGGTTTTCTATGGGAAGTGCTTCAGGAGCATGGGGTGTCTGGCCTGTTGCGACGAGCCATTCAGTTCTTATGCAACCCTTGCAAAAGCTTGGTCTCCATAGCCAGCAATAAGTCGGATTCTTTCCCAGTGGGCCTTGGAATCCACCAGGGCTGCCCTTTGTCACCGATTCTGTTCGTAATTTTTAAGGACAGAATTTCGGGGCTTAGCCAAATGGCGGAAAGCTTCCAACTGGGTGGTCTCAGAATCTCGTCTCTGCTTTTTGCAGATGATGTGGTTCTGTTGGCCTCGTCAGGTGGTGGCCTCAAGCTCACACTGGTGCAGTTTGCAGCCAACTGTAAAGCGGTATGAAAGAGAATCAGCATCTCCAAGTCTGAGGCCATGGTCCTGTCGGGAGATCGACAGATGCATTGGTGCTGCGGCTGCAATGATGTGGACACTGTAGCGGTCTGTAGGTATTAAGCCGCTGCTCCTCCACATCGAAAGGAGCTAGTTGAGGTGGTTTGAGCATCTGACAAGGATGCCTCCTGGGCGCCTCCTGGGTGAGGTGATCTGAGCATGTCCCACCAGGCAGAGGCCCTGGGGCAGACCCAGGACATGCTGGAGAGATAATACCTCTCAGCTGGACTTATGCAGATCTTATGCAGATGTTGCTATCTGAAGGAAACTATAGACTGCAAGGTTGTGGCAGGGGAGACTGTAGCTAGAAAGGGTTGGATGGTAATCTGTAAGATAACTTTGGAAATCAATAAGCGGTTTTAAGTGAAAGCAGAGGCAACGATTAAATATTGGAAGTTGAAGAAGGAAGAATGTTATACATAGGTCATAGAGGAATTGAAACAGACTCTGGGTGGTAAGGAAGTGTTGCAGCATGACAGGGTAGGTACAGCTGAAGTGGTGAGGGAAACTGCCAAGAAGGTGTTTGGTGCATCCTCTGGAGGGAGGAAAGAGGACCTGTGAGGAGATCGGATGGGAGAATGAGGAAGTACAGGAAAGTTTTTTAAGGAAAAGGTTAGCATTGAAAAATCTGGGATACAGGGAAATGAAGTACTGGGAGGCTAGGTATATGGCAAAGAGAGGTGACAAAAGAAAAAGCCTTATACTGAGTTGCATGTGATGCTGGACACTAAGGAAAGACAAAAGGGACTTGTTCTAACTGGCTAGGCAGAGGGAACTGGAAATGATGTGCAGCAGGTTAGAGTATTTAAGGATAGAAATGAAAATGTACTAACAAGTGAAGAAAGTGGAAAGGTGGTTGGTCCTAATGACATACATGTAGACAGTGCACAAGAGAGGTGACGAAGAGATTGCAGCTCCCAGCTTAAATCTGAGAGACAGACACCCTCTCTGCTTTCAAGATAAGGTTTAAAGCTTTCCTTTTCCTTCAGGCTGGATAAGGCAACCCTGAATCCTTCCTTAGTTACACTCCAACAGATCTAGGCTTCTGTGGGCTTCCCATGATTCATTGAGCATCTCTTTTTCGTTCACCTTTTTTACTCACCATGTAATTATACACCACCACTGCATTTAATTGTTACCAATCAACATTAAAATTTGGCTCTTTCCCATTTTTATCTTTTATCCTGTCTCATTCTGTTCCTTTCACTTTCCCCTCACCGCCCCAACCAGTCGCAGCAGATGGCTGTCCTCCCTGAGCCTGGTTCTACTGAAAATTGAGTTTTTCCTTCTTGCTGTCGCTCATATCTGATTGTTGGGGTTCTCTCTAATATTGTAGGGTGTTTACTGTACAAAATATAAAGCACCTTGAGGCGACTGCTGTTTGCCATTTGGTGCTATGTAAATGAAATTGAACTGTTGAACTGTACTGAATTGCAGGCAGGGTGTAGTGATGGAGACGAGTGTTGGGAGATATTTTATGACAGAAGGATGGCTGCAAGAGTGAAAAGGAAGGTTTAGAAGATGGTACTGAAACCTGCCATGATTTCTGGTTTGGAGACAGTAGCACTGACAAAAAGATAGGAAGACTGTATGTACAAGCTTTCTTTTTTTTTTTTTTTACTGTACGTATCTCCAACTAGACATTACTGTCTAGAGAGTTACTGAGTTACTATGTCCTTAACCACATGTCTAATCTAACATTATCCTAAATCCACTCACCCCAGTCTTAAACTGCACAGTTTCATCAATGACATACAACAGAATCCCAAAATGGAACACATTAATTTGTATTATAAAAGAGAAAGTGATTACAACAAGCCTGTTTGTGTTTGATAGTGTTGAAGAGAAGAAGAGAAGTAAAAGAGAAACTCCTCCTGAAAAAGAATCATCTTTTCATTTGTGTTGTTTTAATGTAAAAAGCCATTTGACATAATCTTTTTCTTCCTGCACTTCCCCTTCTAATTAATCACTTATCTGGGCTATCCAGGCACGGATGCAGGAAAGACAGACGTCAGCAACGCAGGGCGTGGAGTTGTTGGGGAGGGCTTTTTGGGATACAGAAAGTTTAGAGCATTAAGACTATATCACCGACAACAAATAGGGAGCAAAGCTTGTCAAATGGCTGTTATCATTAAAGGTAATGAATTTATAATGCTAAAAAAAAAATTATCAAAACAGTTTGTTTTGATTGTTTCACACTTTGAGGGTAACTTGGAAAGGAAAGTGCATAGACTATAAGTCATATGGGCAGCAAGTTGACCAGTTTGACTCTTTGGTCCGGAGTGAGAGTTCTGAACTGCTGGATAGCTTGGGGCTAATGTTATGGCAGTATCATCTGCTCATATGTGCAGAGAGTTGTATATGTGTGGATCAGTGTGTGAATTAATGTATAATTACATCCAAATATTTTTATGAAATCTAGTTTATATTCAATTCAATGTTATTTATATAGAGCCAAACCACAGCAACAGGCACAAGGCAAAGGGGGGGGGGAGAAAAAAAAAGAAAAAGACTTTGAACCTGGAAAAAATGGTGTTGACTCTCAAGTTTCATTTTCACCGAGTTATGGTTATGAAAAGCTCATGCATTGGGTTGTAAACATTTAAATATGTTCTCTTCCTGGTGTGTAGAGCTCCCATAGAGAGCTAACATGAACCCAGTGCATTTGGCTCCTTGTCATGGTGGCATTACACTTCAAGTTTCAACTGTTGAAGACAACCAATTTGCCAGCTTCGAGTTGAGTAGTTTGCTATGAGTGAACACAATGGAATTTTACATTTCTCCTTGCAAAGATTTAAGATATTTCTATTCATCAGCACAATATGAATGTACCACAGTATAAGGGTGAGAACAGTGCCCTGTTTATTTAACTTTGTGTCAAGTTTTGGTAGTTTTTTGTTTGTTTTTTTTAAATCTTCTAAGGGATGCACTGAATGTAGGTGCATAAAGAGAACCAGTTTTATATTAATGCAATGATGTCACGACCGGTCGGCCAACACAGGTGAATGGACTCGAGCGCAGACAACACTCAGATGATGGAGGAATCAGTGAGAAGCAAATGTTTATTACAGCAAACTTAAAGTAACACACAAGGCAGGGGTGAATAGTCAACTGCAAAACACTAACCATAAACTGAAAGCGAGAGGAAGTAGTTTGACCTCTGGAAACTGCTCAAATAGAGACCAAAGAAAAACTAAGAGCTCACAAAGTACAGAAAAGCACAGGTGACTATGAGGCTGAGTGCTAATTCTAAAAACACCCCCTATGACATGCTAAGAAAAAGACTAGACTGAGAACACAACTAGAAAATTACTATGAAACGCTACGAGTACGTTCAGCACTATGATGAGCTTAGTTAACACTAGATAAGTCACAATAATTCACACTATGACCAAAAACGAGACTCACACTACGTGTGCTGTGAGTGAGTCCAATGAAAGTCTCTTAGCTGGAAGGGGCAGCAGCCAGGGAACCCTACACTGGGTATGTTCCTGAGCAGGAACCCTGTACTGCGGGGCAAAGGAAGAATTACGAAGCGGAGCTCTCAGAGTCACTGAAACGAGGGAGAGCAGAATTAGGGCGAGCTCCAGCCGGCAGTCCAGAGAGAAAAGGCCATTTGCAACAGTCTTACTCTTTGCAGGTGGAGGCGAGGCTTGGAGGGGTAAAGGTCCGGGTGAGGCGAGAGCAAGGTCCGATACACACTCTGTAGAAAGCTGGGTAGGGAGGCAGGCAGGTGAGTAAAACGACGAAGCTGCGAACGGACCAGCGACTGTGTAGAAAACAGGTTAATGGCGGCGTAGATGCTGGCATCCGCGAGGCTGCTGACAGCAGAAAAGACAAGATTAGTTCCAAAACTACTATGGCGAAAATACTTCGCTGTGAGAGCCTTCTCAACTAGGGTTAGCTGACGTTCTGGCGATGACTGATTGTGAGCGCTGGTCTTAAAAGCCCGCAGTCTAATTACTCACAGGTGCAGCACACCTGAGGAGGTGGGCGACTCCGCCCAGAGGTGGATTCACCGGCACGCTGGAAAACTCCAGCACTCACCATGACAAATGAAAGCAGTGTTCTGTTTACACAACAGCAATGAAAACATTTTCTGTCATCAAAATCAATGAATTGTGATCTCAATACTGAACAGCATAATCATGATAATCATGCTGGCCTTAATTGTGTAGCCCTCATAGGACATGCATTATGTTGCATATGTCAGATGCTGTGGTTGTGATTCTGACAATGATCACAGTTGTGATTCTCTTTGTTACATTTGTTTTTAATATGTTAGCTCAGCAAATCCAGCATTCTTCATCTTGTTGGAATGTGTGTAAAGAGTCTGGGAACATATGAAGGTTTGAGCTTCATTATAAAAATGAAGGCCACATTAATGAGACTACTCAAAAATGATTATCTGATTACTGTAAGATTGCAGTGATGAATGAGATTCAGCATAGCTACACATCCAACCTCTGTGAGTCTTTATTCCTTCCTGTCTCTCTGACTCTTTGTAGTATAAGTCTTAGTTCCCATATGCTGTTTGACTGAATCTTACCTCTGCCTTTTCTTTCTCCCCAGCAGAAGGCTGTGTGAATGTGTGTCTGGGGTGTACCTCACACATCAGATGTCACAGCTCATCTTAGCTTTTAGAAGTTTGACCTTTCTCCTCTGCTGTTTGGAATCTTCAGGCTTTCACTCCTGAAGGGAGGAAGTCCATGTCTCATAATGGGCTGCTTTCAGGGCTTGATTCATGAGCACAAAGAATATGATATAGTTAACACGCACACACACACACACACACACACATCACTGTGGTGCTAAATGAATGTGCCTGCACATACATGTAGGCTGACACATACACAGACCACGAAACATCTGTGACCAGCCTGGTCCCAGCTCCACTTACAGTTCCAGCTGTTTGTGGTTTATACAGTGAGGGAAGTTATGGACACCATGGAGAATCCAACTGGCAGACGTGTACAACACTGTGTGAAAGTTTTGGGCACATTAAATGTTTGGATTCTGATAACTGATAACATAATTATCACATGACCTTCGACTGAGGGCACAATTCCCCTGTAATTACATGGAATTTCAAACAGTTTTATTTGAAATGACTATAAAATTAAATTTACCTACAGATACACTGGGACACTAGAATAAGGGGATAACAAGTCAGGGTTTTTTTTTGGTTTTTTGTTTTAAAGGAAAAAATATATAGTGTAAGTAAACTTAATTACTTAATTTTCCTTAAGTACCAATTACTCATGTATTGAGTAAGTAATTACTTAATCAGTTACTTACCAAATAGGTAACTAAGTAAGTAATGGTAGGTAGTGTGCAATTCCATGGTAATTTTGCAAAAAAATGAAACAAACACTATTTCCCCATCTGACATGATAAATACATTGTAATTTTCAAGGTGTGGCAGTATTATGGGGTTGACCTGAATATATGTGATAAGGACTGGTCTCCCTTACCAACTTACAATAAAAAAAATAATAATAATACTATTAATATTTCCATCCCTATGCGACTGTATAATGATGAAGCCAAGTTTAACTTAACTTTATTTTTCTTTCACAATCACTGTTAAGACTAAACTTTCCAGAGGAGTGTACAGAAAGTTCCTGGAAGTTAGGCAAGGTTAAGCCACTCCATAATACGACCTGCAACCCCAAAATACAGCATACTTACAATGTAAGATGGAGAAATATTGTTTTTCCAGAAAATTACCAAGTAATCACTTAAAAGCACAGCACTTATTATGGAGTGCCCAAAATTACCTATGCAGCAAAATTACTTACAGTATAATTTGTGTCTCCTTTCCTGTAAAATACCTGGAATTTACAGCACTACTTAAAATTACTTATGTACTATTTAAATTTACTTACAGAATAATTTGTTATGCAATACTTAAAATTACTTATGCACTACCTACTATCCTGTAAAAGCCTGACTTATTAGACCCTTATTCAACTGTACCTACCTTTAAGTATTTATTGATAAATATAATTACATTTTAATTTAAAATAAAATAATTGAAATTCCATTTAATTACATGCAAATTACACTTGTCATCATTTGTCATATTGTGTAGTGTTACCTGGATTGTTGTTCATCACAAAGCACCATCACAGAGGCGACTCACTGATCTCAAATTTATGCTGCAAAAAACTCAGTCATAAAGAACTCCAAGACAAACGTTCTGCATCTCGCAGAGACGTCAAGTAATGTTCATAAAATATCTTATTTGGCTGTTTGGAATACAATATAACGTGGCAATATAAGTTCTAACTAGGACTCTTAACAAAGACGTTTTAAGGAAAACAGAAGCTCTCCATACAAAATACAGAGTTTTGTATGGTGTTTTTTGACCATTTTAATTGGGAAAAAAAACCCCTGCTAGTTTAGCTTGATAAAGCCTGACAGAAAAACAGGATATTACAGCACAAACACCATCAAGGACAATAACAGTCTGACAAAAGGCTGGTGAAAATGATCAACAGCCAGGAGGGTGAGCATTATTGGTGAGAAGTGCACAGCATGCATGTACATCATCTGGGTTCTCATGGTGCACTGCAGCCATATTTCTCAATGTGAGTGCACTTAAAATAGCAAGTTTAAATACAGGTATATTAAAATAGATGCAATGACACAGCAGAGTCACTGTTATTGCTGGTTACAGGCTGTTGTTTGTTGCAAGGCAGTGTTTTCCTTTAATACTGGAGGTTTGAAGCATGAAAATAAGTACATCTGCACATGAAGAAGCAGCTGAAGCTATGATTGATGAAGAAAATTCAAACTTATTCATTATTCATTAAGATCACATAATTATCTACTGCAATAAGATCAGCATAACACACCCAGGAAACATTGTGATGCTGAATAACCATCAGATGACTTTCTGTTATGGACATCAAGTCTGGTTTGAAAAGTACTTTCAAAATGAAGGTAGTGTGGACGTTGGAAATGCAACCTGAAACCTTCTGCTGGATGTCTTTCTTGATCATTGGACTTTCTGCCAAAGGGAAGTTTGTGTACAATCTTTTATACTTTTCTTTTATGATTTAGAATAAAAAGGAACAAAACATTCTTGCGTGCCATGAAACACCAACATGTAACTAGTACCCACAAGCTGATGTGGTCACATCTAGAAAACAGCAGTATCACAGCTTACAAATGTTTTTTTTTTTAATTGCTTGTTCATGTTCAGAACCACTTTAGTTTTAAATCTGATACAAAAATTCAAGAGATACCTAAACTGTCCATCAGCACTCAGCCACAAAACAGTGGAGTGGAGTGCACTGTGCAATAACCACAACCATGTGACTGTGATTAGTGGCTACTGTGGGGACTTATTTGGCTTGGGCTGGTGTCCCTCTGAGAATTTACAGCTAATGTGATAAGACAGTATAAACATGTTTAACTCTGAAAAGGAAGAAAAGGACCCATTTGCCTGACATCCATAAATGATTGGAAAACTACATACGATATTCTGAAAACATTAAAGCTATTCTCTTCATATGACAAATAATTCATGGAAGTCAGGAATCCAGCCACAAATTATTAGAATATTTAATTTCAGGTTTGAAGAAATAATATTGCAATAGCTGGTAGCTCTTGGTCTCATTCGGTACATGTAATCACAATTAAAGAGAAGCCCATTGCACTGACAGATGACAGCTGTCAACATTCTCCACAAGCAGGGTAAGCCACAGGTGGTCGCTGAAAAAGCTGGCTGTTCACACAGTGCTGTATCAAAGCCCGTTAAAGAAAACTTGACTAGAAGGGAAGTGCGGTAAGGTGCAGAAGCAGGAGGAATGACCACAGCCTGAGAAGATTATCAAAACAAGTTGACTCAAGAACTTGTGAGACCTTCACAAGGAGTGGATTTAGGATAGTGCGAGTACAACAAGACCCATCATGCACAGATGTCTTCAGCGCTACCATTTTTTGCATTTCCTAATATCAAACCATTTCTGAACGAGAAACAGCTGAAACATCCTACCTGGGCTAAGGATGAAAAAAAAAAAAAAACTGGACTCAGATTCTCACTTAATGGTTCAAAGTCCTCTTTTCAGATGAAAGTAAATTTTGCATTTCATTTGTATAATCGTGGTCCTAGGTGGAAGAGTGGAGAGGCTATTGTGTTTTACGAAGTCCAAAGTCAGGAGAGCAGTTCGTCGATCAATCTGCTGACAAGTTTTATGGAGATGCTGATTTCCTTTTCCTTCCATTCAGTAAGCAGACATAATGTCTGCTTACTGAATTACACTAATGGGTGGTTAAACACTTATCTGTAAATTATTAAAGATCCCATTTAAAAACTAAAGAATGTTGTTGCATTCAATAAAGGAAGCTGAAATGTACAGCATGAGTCAGGTAAAGTACAACCACACAACTTGTAAAATGCTTTGTCTCATTACTCAAGCTGGCAGAGCAGGAGTTCACTGTGCTCCTCTGGCAAAGCCATCTCTCTCTCTCTCTGACACACACACGCACGCACGCACACACACACAGACACACACAGACACACACACACACACACATCTGCTGAAATATTCACCTCCATCATGGTGGAAAGTGAAAATCAAGAGATTTTTTGATCTGAGAGAAATGCTACTGGAGAAGGAGAGCAAGAAATTCAGATATTTTAAGTGAAGATCTGAAGAAAGAAGGATTAAGATGGAGATTTAAGAGTTCAAAAATGAAGGTAGAGAATAACAAGCAACACATTAACAAGGTTCCAAAGTGTCATACTCTACAGAGGGGTAAGGAGTAAGCATGTGCCACATGTTACACTGGTTTTATGCAGTTGGGAGTGACTGGAGGAGCTGCAGGGAAGCAGGGGCTCATCAGTCAGCAGAACATGATATGTTCTCAGTGTTGCCTTGTGATTTCCCCACTGCTGTTGTTAATTTGCTTCCTAACCTCTCCATTTCTCTTTCTGCAGCCAGAACAAAACCCTGGAGATGGGTGGAGAGCAGGGGAGTGTCCTCGTGATGTCTTCAGCTTTATATAATTTGGATTTTATTTCCCTAAAATGTACAACTTTTCAGTTTGTTTTTAATTACTATTATTCTTGGTTTGATTTTCTTAAAGGATTTTGCTACAGCAGATCAGAGAAAGTAGTAAAACTTGTAATAGATCATCTGTTCAGGCAGTCCATTAACATGCCTTCACAAGCAACATTTAATTGGCAATTACTATAGTACAGAAGGAGTCACGCTAAAAGAGGCATGCTTATTTTCTTCAAAAGAGAAGAGTCCCCATGAAAGACAAAATAGATAATTGATGGTTTGTTTGTTTTTTCAAATTTTCTTTGCTTAAATTATTCGTGACAGTCTTCTGTTCACAATGTGTGTTCCTATTTTTACTGGTATTACTATAATTAAAGAGTGTCTGCATTTCTTTCTTCTTTTGAGGTTGGAGTGAAGAAAAAATAACATACCATATTTGATCTTTTAGACAAACCACATATGAAAGGATAAAGCTGAAGTTCCTCTCTATTTTTCTTATTGTTTACAAATCCTTTGAAATAATTCTATTGCCAGACAAAGAACAGTCATATTAGATGTTTCTGCAAAACCCCAAATTACAGAGTACGTTGTTGAAATTCTTTCTTCCTGTAACATCTGCACACAGCAGTCACAACACTCTAAAGGTTATAAGGAAATATAATATTAATGGCAAGTGACAGGCATACATTGAGTTTATTCCTTCTGAAAATTTGCTTGATAACCTGAAATGCAAATGGTTTCTTAGACAGAACCATATGGGAAATTAACCTTGTAAATTCTTCCAAGGACCACTTCCCACCAACAAAAGGCTTCAGTGCGTCTCTTTGATATTCTATTAATGACGAAGAATCATGTATTTCTGATATAAATGATGCCATAGAACCCTCCTTTCACTGCCTTGTTTTCAGCTATCGTCACACCTGAAACATAGTTGTCATAGTTGCAGTACAGGATGTTGAGTTACTGACCAAATGAGATTTGCTTAAAGCGTGTTGAAGAGTAGCCTCTCAGGATGTGTTATGTGTAAGTCTCTGTTAGTACATGACTTAATAATTGATCAACAAATCGATTTACTCTGCCTTACAGAAACCTGGTTACAGCAGGATGATTATGTTAGTTTAAATGAATCAACACCCCCGAGTTATTCTAACTTCCAGAAACATTGAAGCACAGGCCGAGGGGGCGGTGTGGCAGCAATTTTTCACACCAGCCTATTAATCAATGAAAGACCCAGACAGACTTTTAATTCATTTGAAAGCCTGATGCTTAGCCTTGTCCACCCCAGCTGTAAAACTCAGAAACCAGTCTTACTTGTTATCATCTATCGTCCACCTGGGCCTTACACAGAGTTTCTGTGTAAGCCTAAAGCAGATAACTCGTAAGCTGGAGAGGAAATGGCGGGTCACAAATTTAGAAGATCATCATTTAGCCTGGAGAAATAGTTTGTTGCTTTATAAGAAAGCCCTCCGTAAAGCTAGAACATCTTAATATGTATCACTGATTG
>VVHJ01061214.1:0-10979 GCA_015107715.1 Tylochromis polylepis | reverse complement strand
AAGACAGATGGTTTGAACGAGGAGTGAAAGAAGCCATCTATGTCCACTGTGAACGACCAACCTTGAACAGAGGAGGTGGTTTACCCAACTGTCTGCCATCTATAATCCAGTTTTGAGATCCCTTCCCAGATGCCTTAACGCCCACTCACATCCTGGGCCGTTTGACCTCAGGTAATCACATGATAGAATGGGGATAGGTCTCACAATGGGTTCACGCGAAACCTTGGCTGATCGAGACCCACACCCGTTTTCACACCTGGACTCGTGTGATTAGGTAGAGGATCAACAGGGGGTCCATGACCCTCCTGGGAGACACTCCCACAAGGCTTTAAATTCTGGGACTCCCCACCATTTGCTCTTAGAACTGAAGAAGCTTCTCGGATGAGAGGTGAAACGTTTTCAAGAAACTTAGAGAAGTCCAGACGCTTTTCTTTCCAAGCTCCTTAGACTACCATGACCTGGATGAATGAGAACCTTCACAGACATAGAGAGAAAGAGAGAGAAAACAGCTGATCAGGGACCAGCTGAACCTCCCGGCCATGACAGAAAATGTGAATGGGAAATGCCAAAAAGAGTGAGGGAATACAAATAAACGAATGAAAGATAAACAGGGAATAACAATGAAGCATTAAAATGATGAAGACATGAGAGGTAGAGAGATGGATGAAGGTGATTTGTAGAGACAAAAGGTGAGAGAAAGAGACGTGGTGGAAATGATGAGGCAATTGAAAGAAGCAGCCTGTTCTCAGGCTGTCCCTTGGTTTGGTTTGGAGTGAACACATCATGTGCTTCATCATGTATTTGTCATCAGGCCTCCCAGACAAATCACTATTCCTTTATTGTTCTGAGCAGGCAAAGTGACTGTAATTCTGCTGGTGATCGAAAAACAAAATTATAGAGCGTCAGAGAGAGCAGAGGCGGCATAAGGGAGGGAGAACGTGGCTTGAACCTCATGAATGGTGTGAGTAACGAGAGACGGCCTGAGAAACGACTGATCAAAGAGGAGCTCGGCAAATGAAGGATGAGTGCAAGGAAGGACTTACAATGAAGGTATGATTCAGCGAGAAGTGAATGAATATGGGAGCGCGTGAACAGCACAAGTGATGAAGGTATGGATGGGCAGAGAAACAAATTGAGTAATTGCGTGGTGGAGCATGGAGAGGAGGCGATGATGAATGAGGGAGAGGTGATGGCACAAGGAGAGGAAGGAGACTTTGAGAAAATGTCACTTCTGCCTCATATTCCTGTTCTTCTAAACAAACGGTTGTGTTTTCTCAACAACATTTCCTCTTTCGAGGTCTGTAGCTTCAAAAACTGCCTGGAAAATCACAAATTTTAGGTCTTCATTCTTTGGCAGAGGATTGAGCTCATGTCAGAAGTACACTGCTGAGGTTTTAAGGCTTTGCTTCAAATTAAAGGTAGCACTTAATATTACAACCTGTGACTTTGTGTAATTTCCCCAACTTTTTTGATGTAATTCTTTTGAATTTAGGGCTAAAAATACTTTAGTAACATTATAGAGCAAGGGAGTAACAGTGGGCACTGTTAATGGAAACAGATAGTAAAATATCTATTTTTAACTAGTGACAACCTCTGGATTACTTTAAAGGAATGGCCAATCTTGCCTTCCTACATTGTATTACATTAGAAAATTAGTTTTGTGTGCTGTTTTGGCGAGGTTAGGATACTCTACTATCTACAATCTGCACCACTAATAATACTATGACGTCCATTAACTCTTTATATGCTTTGAAGTTTATCCATTCTCCATGGATTTTCTTAACTATTCATTGAACTGAAGGTTGATAGGAGCCTGGGTCGTATAGGCGGGGAACACCCTAGACTGGCTTAAAAGTAGCATTTCAGAAAAGGAACATCATACCAACAGTAAAATGTGGTGATGGTAGTGTGATGGTCTGGGGCTCTTTTGCTGCCTCAGGACCTGGAAGACTTGTTGTGGTAAAAGGAACCATGAATTCTGCCGTCTACCAAAACATCCTGAAGGAGAATGTCCGGCCATCTGTTCGTGACCTCAAGCACTTGGCTTCTGCAGCAGGACAATGATCCAAAACACACCAGCAAGCCCACCTCTGAATGGCTTAAGAAAAACAAAATGAAGACTTTGGAGTGGTCTAATCAAAGTCCTGACCTGAATCTGATTGAGATGCTGTGGCATGACCAAAGGTGGTTCATGCTTGAAAACCCTCCGGTTCCTCCACAGTGCTGTAAAACACTCAGTACCAGTTATCACAAACACTTGTTGCTGCTAAGTGTGTCCCAACCAGTTATTAGGTTTAGGACGCAATCACTTTTTCACACAGGGCCATGTAAGTTTGGATTTTTTTTCCCACTTAATAATAAACATCTTAATTTAGAAACTGCATTTTTGTGTTTACTTGTGTTATCTTTGTCTAATATTTCAATTTGTTTGATGATCTGAAACATTTAAGTGTGACAAACATACAAAAAAAAAAAAAAGGAAATCGGGGTGGGGGGGCAAACACTTTTTCACACCACTGTAACCTTAATTGTGTAGATATTTTTGGCCAATCAAAAGCCTAAACGCAGTAACCAAAATCACAGTCTAACATCAAAAACTGAGATTATGACACACACATTTGAGAAAATTTCAGCATTTCTTGTTCACACTTAAATGCAGAAACTGACTTTTCAGAAATCTTCACCCTGGCAGGAGTCTGTTCCAAAACTCAGTTTTCAGTAAAACAAAATTAATGGTTGCCCAGTGATTGCATTTTTTTTTTTTTTAAATTCATTAACTGAATGCAAGTAATTGCAGAGACCAGCTGGTCATCCAAAGGTTGAGCGTGCAATCCCTTCATCCTTGTGATTGTAAGGTGATAGGCCTCTAAAGAATGCAAGTGAATATTATCTTAAATATTTGTTACAGGACCTGTGCATTTAAAGGAAATGAATATCTGATATACTAATGCTAACAGTTTAAAGTAGAAATGGTTCTTTAGTTCTGCCTCTGTAATGTTTTGAAAGACCTCCTTTGTGACCAGGGTTTGGATACAAAAAGACAACATAATACAGATTCTGGTGACAATCCAAAGCACTTTTAGGGGTGTTAGTATTCTCTAATCCCTTGTGCTGAATGTGGAATTTGTTATTAAGTAATGTATTCCTTGCTCCACCATAGCTGCTGCCATGGATCAAAATACACTTATCACTCAAGCACACAGCAAATCGCGTGCAGTCCTCGGTTTAATCCACACTAACAGGTCTCAGTCATTTGTCGGTCCCCTGTGCTCCCTCTTAAGTATGAAGCATACTTCAGCGTTGGCTGTACTGATTCTGTGTATCCCTTTCTCTCATTTGCTTTGACATCAGCTGAATTCACACATGCATAGCTGCCCTCAACTTAATATAGCAGTTAGTTTCCCAGCAACTCAGAGAAACTGAGTGGCCTTTATGCATCCTGCCATTTACATGCACTAAGCAGATGGCACATGTCGAAGAAAGGGAATCTGGCACAGACTATCTCTCGTCGCGTACTTCATGTAAAATAACCTCATACGCTGTCAGGGCCTCATTGTTTTGGCAATTCCCACAGTTCTGTGTGGAAACAGCATTGTGCTCCTATTTGTTAACATATGTTCCTTTTGTCCTTCATATGCTACTTCTGTAAATCAATTCATTTACATGTGATGAGTCTCTTTTTTGTTTTTGTCAGCTACTTCGTTCCCCTGTAGTGCTACACACGCCAACACTTGAATTATCTCATGCGTCTTCAGTCATAACCTGAACTTTCCCAAAAGAAAACTTGGATGAGTGTGCACTCAAGTTAAATTCTACCTTGGGAGCAGTGAGCATGATAAAACAGTCAGCCTAAAGGCAAAAAGCACTCTTTTTATTTGAACATTCAACTACATCACCAGTTCTTTATCAGCTGATAAAGTTACTGGAACCATTACTCATGTCAGTTACCATTTAGGTAAGTGTGCATTTTGATGTGGGATTGTTTTTGGTCTACATAGCAACACATTCCACACAACGACAGCACACACAGTGTTGTGTAAAAGTTTTGAGCAACCCCAAATTTCTTTCTGTTCACTTTTTTGTCATTTTTTTAAAGTGATCTTGAGCAAGAGTTTTCCAGACTTTCTGAAGGCCTTTCAAAGCTTTTCTTTGGACATCGGTTGCTTTTTCACTCAGTTTCCGTCCAGTCCTTGAACCTGACCACAGGAATGTTTTGTTAATTTCACCTGACTTGCAAATCATTCAAGCCTAAAAAGGCAATTAACTCAAGACAAAGAACCATTTGTATTGGTAAAGTGCATGCCTTTACTAATAATATGTCATAAACATGTACGGAGGTGGTCAGGAGAGAGGCCCAACAGTTAGAGTCTACAGAGTCTACTGTAAAGCACAGTGGAGACTCTGTAATGGTTTGGAGCTGCTGCTTAGAGTTTGTATAATTCTAACAAGCTATGACAAGCTGTCTTTGCCTTATATATTGTATTTCCATATAAGCTGTTGCACTCATTTCCCTTTTTCCTTGCAAAATATAAGAAATGGGGCGGTTGCTCAAGACTTTTCTACTGTATATTGTATGTATAGGTATTTAAAATACAAGCTTTTCTCTGATGTACTTCTCCATATTTTAAGCCCTTAATATTCATTAGCATGAATGTATCCTATCAAATATACACTGTGTCAAAGCACATCTTGGTTCAAAACTATTTCAAGATAACAATACCACAGCACCAGCAACAAGAAGAGCTTTTCTGTCACCTTTATGTGGTCATACCTGTTAGACCACCATGTGCTGCAAAGCTTCCATTATAAGAGTCCCACAGAAAATATTTGAAAGGTCATATGTATTATATTTCATTCAAAGGATGCTGATGTTTACAAAATAAGCTCACGCTCAAAACAGAAAGCTCTATTGTTCCTCCTGAACTTCAATTACTGAAGCAAGGACGACCTCATCCCAGAGTTTCACACACAGCTGCATCAATAGTTAAGCCTCAGGGAGTATTGTGGACACCCTCTGCCTGTTACCCTCTTTCTAATTCAACAGCTGCTGCTTGGCTGTTTGGCTCCTCCAGTTTCCCAAATATTCGTTAAGCATGGTACTAGACTAGAAGAAATTGTGTTTTCAGTCTATGTTTAGGGACAACTAAGAGAATGAGTAGCATGGCAATGAGGTGTAGTTGTTACTGCAACCGAATGCAGCAACATATTGGGAGCATTAGCCAAATGAAGCCATGGCAATGGCAAAGGATTTTAGGGTGTTTAAACTCAGGGTGAGCACATTTCAAAAAACCCTCAAATTTAGGGATGCTAAATGTTATAATAGCCATGCTAGTCATAAATACAGCAAAAATTACATGTTATTTTTGACAGAAAGATATTTTTGCGGGTGTACGCTAATGATGGGTGTTCTGTTTGTCTTAGGAAGTGACACTAACCCCCTCAGAGATGTAAGGGTGTATTGTGTCTGCCTGTGCAGGTTTTCTGCATAAACAAATGTAAATCAGTAGCTCAGATCCCATTTCACTGCGGTGGTTCTTAATTGCTTTTACTCTTTAGCTGCATCTCCAACAAAAAGTGTTGACAGTGCAGGATGAATTCAGGGAGGACTACTTCAGTGGCAATTGCTTCTTTCTGCTCTGATGAATGATAAAGACATGGGACGGCTTATGCGTGCATAATGTGTATGTGTTCATCAATATTCTCTCTACTGGGAATGATCAGACTTGATAGTTAAGGTTGTGTTATAAAGCAGGTTATATGAATTTATGTAATCACTTCTTGTTTATTCTTTACTAGTATGCCTATACTTCATTTCGTGTTAGATAAAGGTTTTGCTACCCATGGCATGTTTACCTATTTACTTATTATAACTGCTACAGTATTTAATTGACTGGTAAGTCAGTGTTTACAATGAGGCAAGCTTTATCACGTTTGATCGCATACTCCCCATCGTCATATTCTGCTTTGGCCAGTTCAGTTTTACTTACTTTCATTCACCTGTTTTACTGCCTGATGCAGACAGCTGGCCTTTTTCTTATGTAATTGTTATCTTGAACCAACCTGTCAACAACTGTAAGACAGGCAGGCTTTGACCAGACTGCCTTTAGGTGCCTGCATTTTCTAGTTCCTTTGTCAGAGTACTCTGCCAGATCAAATGCTGGAATCTCTGGACTTCCCTGGATCAGATGCCTTTACAGAGTTTTGGGTTTTTGTTTGTAATAAATTTTACAATTTGTTTGCATGGTCACTTAATGATAGGTTGAGCACTCTCACAGCTCTAAGTATATAACCAGTATGCTTTGCTAAGCTTTGCAACCTTAACAAAACATACTGGGGTTTTCTGAACTTTAGCGATATCAAAACATAAAGTATATTTATAGTATATGCAAAACAGAAAAACATACCTGGATTTCGTTAAACGTGTTTAATTTCATCCAACAGAAAAGCCGTCCACTAGAGCCTCCAGGCCTGGTAACTAATGTACCCACGATGCTTTAGGTTTATAAAAAGAAAATATATTGCCACGGTGCTGGTAAATATGCTGTGGACTGCAGTTTGAACCTTATATTTGTAGCCTTTCAGCAAATTGTACCCATTAATATGTGATGAATTAGCTAAGTCCTCAGTCACACAGCCTAAAGACCAGTAAAATGTGCTTTGTCAGACCAGTCACTGATTCGTTTCAAGGCCTGCATGAATGGGGCTTTAGTGCTCAATTTCACAGCAACCTCCAGCAACCCCTCACAAGTGGTCAGGGAATATAGTAGCAGGTCACTGCTAGGGGGTTGCCAGCTACTCCATAGGCCTGATTGACTGGGACCTAGGAGAAGTAAATGTCAGTGTAAAATTAGATTATTTGCATATGAAAGTTGGGTATCATAATATCAATCTGTCCATAAATCCATCCATCCTTTAATTTTTTTCCACTAATAGAATTGAGGGTTACGGTGGGTTATAATATAAATAACATGTATATATGATTGTCATTTCATTCATTCCCTTTGTACCGAGATTGAAGAGCCATCATATGCATCATATTTCCTACCATATTTCTTGTTGTGAATTGGTCAGAGTGGGCTTTTTTCTACTGTTTTTACTTTAGAGTCGAGAAAAAAAAGATAAGCATCAAGCATGCTTGTATCACAGTTGACCAGCTGACTTCACTGAAGCGCTTCCCATCTCTGCTTGACTGCGAGCCAAGTAGTTTACACAGCTGGTGTAGTGCCTGTTAGGGCCTGGATGGCGTATGACTGGGCAGCTAGCAAAGGTTCATCCATGTTCTGCAGAGTATTTGCATAGACACGTTGCTTGTACAAACCACAAGACAACCCCATC
The DNA here is from genome assembly GCA_015107715.1 of Tylochromis polylepis. Classification (NCBI taxonomy): domain Eukaryota; kingdom Metazoa; phylum Chordata; class Actinopteri; order Cichliformes; family Cichlidae; genus Tylochromis; species Tylochromis polylepis. The sequence goes on along the minus strand of VVHJ01061214.1, from coordinate 3,644 downwards.
TACTAAAAGTTGTATTCCAATTCCACTAAACTGCATTCTGAATTATGATTCAAAGGAACTGTAGGAGTATTTTTTTTTTTTACATTTTATTGATTATGCTGAGGCAGCAGAACATTCTAGGTAGTGCTGTCCTCTACCAGGATGTGACACAAACAAGAATTAAACACCACTTGCTTAAGAACATGCTCGGGAACAGGATTTCTTTTATGTGGAAAGGCTGCACAGCACACTGTTTCCTTAGAGGGCGGTGAACAACTGAAAACAGCTGCAGGTATATTTTCATGCATTTGATGCCTTCCATATAGATTTCTGCTTTCGCTGTGTCATGATGATTGATTACAGAAAGTGAGAAGAGTGACTTTTGTGCTGATCTGGTGAAGCCTGCCCAGCTATGAAGTATGGGTGGGTGAAAATATTTTTTAACACAGCCTTGTGTTCAAACATTTGCTTACTTAATGCCTTGATTTTCCACACTGTTGAGTAGACATTTAGAGATTATTAGATTTAGATTTACTGTGTTTTACCCTCAGGTCTTCTGTTTGAAGCAACACTTGTCCTCCTCCAGGCGAAGCTTCAAATCCATCACCCATATCTTTTATTCTAGCCATAACAGATACTTGAGCTTCACCAGAGCGGACCAGCCACTGGAGGGAGGAAGATTAATGAAGAAAAGGCCGGGCTTGGATAGAAATAATGAGGAGAAAGATTCAGCAGTCAATGAAGTAATAAATGATGGACCGTGTGGCAGTGGGGGGGAAGGAACTGCAGAGATGGAGGAGTGTGAACTGAATGCATGTTTACAGGGAGGAAAAGAAACAGAAGAAAGATGAGAAGAAGAATGAAAATTTTGGAGGGACAAGATATTTTGACCTGGTTTGATATGCAGTTTGAATAAGACCTTGTTAAAAAAAAAGGTTTTGCCGTAAAACTGACTGTTTCATTACTTGTCCTATCAGCAGCAGGAAATCTAGCAAGCTCTATTTGGTCAGCATTGGGCACAGGAAAATTGGTTAGCCTTTGGGAAACAAACACATTTTAGGTAAAAAGGTAATAAAAGTTTTGAAATAATCTTGGATTTTTAAAAAAATTAATTATTGGTTTAATTTAGTTCAATTCCATTATATAATAATAATTCAAAACAAGTCACCTCAAGCTGCTTTATACTGTGAGGTAAAACCTCTACAGTATTACAAAGAACCCCCAATAATCATATGATCCCCTATGAAGAAGCATTTGGCGACAGTGGAATGGAAAAACTCCCTTTCAACAGGAAGAAACCTCTGACAGAACCAGGTTCAAGGAGGGGCAGCCATCCACTGTGACTGGTTGAAGTGAGGGGAAAGCAAAGAGAGCAGGGAGAGACGGGACAAAAGCCAAGCTATAGGAGAGAGTCAGAGTTTAATGATTGAACACAGCAGTGGTGTAAACCTGCAATCTGACAGGGAAGTGCTCTTTTAGGATAATAAAGTACTGTGAGGTCTTTAAGATATGTAGGGGCCTGATTATTCTGTTTAAAAGTAATGAGCTGAAACATAAATGGCCATATTGAAGTGCTGCTCAAAAACCCTTATACAAATCATGACAGTGTTGTGGAAAGCCAAATGCACAGCATTGAACTAAATTGCCATTGCTGTCAGCAGGATGGCAAACGGCTGAATGCTGGCCGGTGTCTTTGTTAAAACAACTTTGTTCGGCTGAACTATAAACTCTGGGACTGGCTGTGTTAAACCACATTTTCTGTTTTCATAATTCCTCAAATCACCCAGTTTTAAAACTTGATTAAAGCAGACAGTGATCTGCATGTTAACATAGAAAAGATTTAACAGTTCGCACACTGTAGAACTCCAATTTTCTGTTTTATTGCTGCTCTACATGTTATCATGAAGGCAGCATAAACAGACTTGTACCTGTTGACACCGCAGGCAGGAAACAGAAATAAAAGGTAAGGTGAATAAAAAGCAACCCGAGAACAGGTAGAAAATAAATTGCAGTGAAGTGGAAGGTAAAATGGTAGATGCTGAGAATGGCTGGCAGCCAACAGAGAGCGAGAGAGAGAGCATACATGGTGTAGTAGCTGGCAAAGAGATCAAAGATGCTAAGTAGAAAGGATGGAAGAAGGAGTGGAAAACAAGGAAAAAACAGAATAATCTAATGAAAATAAACCTGAAGATGGAAAAGGTTACTTGAAGACCTCAATCCCTGCATGGTGTTTTGGTATTTAAATGTCTCTGACTCACTTTTCTCTGAGTTTGTTACTGAATATCATTCGTTCCGGTACAGTGTGTTCATCTGAGAGGGGATAAGAGAGATGCTAGGGAGGACATCTGATAGGGGATGATGAGGTTGTCTATTACAGAATCAATGAAGAGGAACAAGATTGACCTTTCACCTTGGTGTATCTCAGCTTAATGTGTGCTCTGTTAGTCAGAAAAGCTGTCTGCTTCTACTTCATCTACTCACCAAATTTTGAGGCTTTGGCTTGTATTTTCGCTGAAAGCAGCAGGTTCTCCATTCCACCTTTATGTCTCTGTATATACACCCACCTTCCACTTCATGAGTTACACTTTGCCACAAAGAATTATGGCAGTTCTGAAGGAAAAATTGATGCAACCTGGTACAGATTCAACAAGGTGCTGGAAACATTCCTCAGAGATTTTGGTCCATATTGACATAATATCAGGACACTGCAGATTTGTCAGCTGCACATCCATGATCAGAATCTCCCGTGTCACTGCGTCCCCAAGGTGCTCTGTTGGCTTGAGATCTGCTGACTGTTTAGGTCGTTGTCATGTTCATATTCATTCTTTTGTCTCCCTCCCCTCACTATACAAACTCACAGGCCTGGCTAGCTCAGTTGGTAGAGCATGAGACTCTTAATCTCAGGGTCGTGGGTTCAAGCCCCATGTCGGGCGTTGCTCTTTGCTCTCACCTTGTGGTGAGTTTAATGAGTTACCTTGCAAAAACTTCTGTGCTTATTGAGATGCTCGCCCTTGCTGATGATCAGTTAATCAAGTGCATTTCATTAACCTTCTAAATTTCTCCTGGAAGCAGTAAGGGTGTGCTTACTGCTCCAGTGTTCATGTATCCTTGATCAAAATACAAACCCCAAGTTGATGCACCGGTTAAATTGTGAGTGTTAGACAGAAATCACTTGCATAGGAAAAAGTGAGTTGGTGTACAAGGCGTGTTGTAAGTCCATGCTGGGCGCTGCTCCACAAAACTTATTATGGGATTTTGAAGTCAAGCAAGATCCTAACATACCAATAATTGCTATAAAGTCTGGCTTATAGTCGAAGCTGCATATGGTGGAACAATCCCCAGTTCTTCCAATCTCCATAGTACAAGCTTCCTTGGGCAAAATAATGACTCCTAACGAGTGGGGGTTGACGCCTAATCAGAAGGTTCTTGGTTTAATCCCCAGCTTGGTTAAAATATTTGCATCGCTGAGGTTTGTAGTAAGAAAGCGTTTTGAGAGCTCCTGTAGGGTACAGTAACAATCCTTTATCTTTACATCACCAACAGCCTGAACCATTGATAATTCAATTCAATTCAATTCAATTTTATTTATATAGCGCCCAATCACAACAATAGTTGCCTCAAGGCGCTTAATATTTGTACAGTAGATCGTACAATAATAGATACAG
>VVHJ01061212.1:0-17024 GCA_015107715.1 Tylochromis polylepis | reverse complement strand
AAGGGCCGTGAGCTTCTCCACGATGTTATCCATTTTGCGCTCAAAAAGCACAGTCTGAGTGCCCAGCTGAGTGCCCAGCTTCTCCAAGATGTTATCCATTTTGCGCTCGAGAAGCACAGTCTGAGTGCCCACGGATCTTCCCACCGCGTCAATCCTAGCGGGCAGCTCTGTGGGGCTTTGAACAGCCGTAACCGCTTTCTTTAATCTTCGATAAGCCAGGGCTGAGCCAACTCCAAAAAGCAAGAACCCTGTTATCATGGTTCCGAATAGGTAGATGTCTTCAATATCCTCGATCGACAGTCCCGCCAGGCACACGACGCGCCACTTCTGCCACCCATCCATCGTGTATCCGGCAGGGAACGTCCCTCCAGGACACTGTGGTTCTCCCGAACCCAAACTCCTTGTCGAAAAGAGGGTGTCAATTGCAGTTAGCGACCAGTTGATCAAATCCATAGTTGGTCTTTAGGTTTTAGAGAACAAGACTGAGAGACTCTCTTAGGTTAGAGATAGACAGAGACTAGACAGAGACATGAGAGGCCAAGCAGGGAAGATAAGGGAAGGGAGAGGGAGAAAGATGCGACCGCCTTCGTCAAGAGCCAAACGAGAAAGTGACAATACGTGGATATTCTTGTGAATGCTGTGTATATAATGTCTGTGGTTCTTTTAAATTAGTAGCATATGTAAAGAAAAACATAGCACCTCAGAGCAGGGTGGATTAAATTAGCTTGGTTCCAGCTTCCTGAATCACTGCCCATATTGTCAACTTTTATTGCAGTTTGAAAGGTCAAGCCAGTCAGATCTTTGTAGGTGGGGTAAAAATCTGTAAAGTCATCTTCTTTTGCTGGAGCCGGACAATACACTCGGCAGTCAGAGGGTGGACCCAGTACTAAGGACTTGGCAGGCAGAGGTTAAAAAAAATCCCAGCTTTATTAGCTGACAAAAAGGTAGCATAAACAAAATAATAACGTTACAAGGCAGGAATGACCTCACAGGTAAACTGACGGAAGCTTACACACCATGAGAGAAAACATAACAAAGAACAGAGAGAGACGCAGATAATAAATACACAGAAAGGAAGTAGGGCAGAGTGAACACATCTGGGAACACAGCTGAATTGAATCTACCTGAAGAGACAGGGGAAACAAAACTGAACATCACACACAAGTGACACGGGACTATTCAAAATAAAACAGGAAGTAATACACACACTGAGTCTTAGACTACAACACGTGAACATGACACAGGGAGTGGATTAAGAACGAAGGAACTTGAGAGACACAGAGAGACCAGATAGACATGCAACATCACCAGGGAGACAGAAAGGGTAAAAAAACCCCACAGAGACCAGACAGACTTCAACAGGAAACGCTGATGAGAAGACAAAGAGACGAGACTAGGAAGAGACTGGACACAAAAGGGAACTAACGTAATAAAACAAGAACCAGGAATTAAAAATAAACTCAGATGCACAGAAAATGCAAAACTCTAACAAAGACTAACTAGTACAAAATTTAAATGTAAACATTTCATAAAACCAAAGGATCTACGTACTAAAGAGTCCAAAATAAACTCAAAAAGTGGAAAACCCAGGACCATGACATTTATATGACACAAGAACAGGACAACATTCCTCTCCTAAAACTCCACAGCTGGGGGAAAAAAAGCAAAAAACCCCCCAAAACCCTCCACAGCTGGTAAGAGAACCTCTGTTTCCAGATGTTTACAGACTGAAAAGAAGTGGAATGCTACACATTGGGAAACACTGGTTGGCAGCCTTGTCCCAACTTTTTAGACGTGTTGCTGCCATCAAATTCAAAATGACCTTATTATTGTTTTTTATTGAAATACATTTTCTCATTTTAGAAATTTGATATGTTTTAATGTTCTATTGTGAACAAAATGGGTTAATGAGATTAGCAAATTATGGCACTGTATTTTTATTTACTTTTTATATACAAGGTCTTAACTGTTTTGAACTGGGGTTGCATTTTGAAATTATATTAGTTTCCCAATTAATTTTGTGCATCTGAAAATGTAGGAATATGTTTAAAATGGCTGCAATTCCTAAACAATTATTGCAGTTTAAAAAAAAAAGGTCTTTGAATTAAAGTCTGCACATCGATCATATGTTGACTGCATGTTTTAAAATCCCCAAAATTGTATCTTTGTTTAACATTTTATTTGCCCAACTGTGTATCAGTGACAATATGCTTGCTTCACATGTAGGAGTTCCAGGTGTCACAAGATCCCATTGTTACCATCTTTCTAGCTAATGAAGTGGTCTCCTACTGTTATTACTCATAACCACATTTTGCCTCCTGAAAGTTTCAGTTTTCTGGTTTGGATGTTCATAAAAACTTAGTCTCTTAGCCTATTATTAATGCATCCCACACATCAGCTTTCAGATATTTTTCAGTTTTTTGCTAGCAGACAGAACTGACAAGAAGGCACCTTCACACAAGTAATTCCAAAACAGCAGTGCAGAAAACGATGTAGTTTCAGGTAACAAGACAAGGGGGTTTGGATTTTTTCAGGGATTTGAGTGATTTAACATGTGATTAGCCAAACTCACTGGCTTCATGGAAAATATGAGGGGTTTCAATGGCATATGAAAATAATATGACTCAAACTTGTGCTAGAACATGACACCAGATAAGAAATGTTACAGTGTCTCCAGTAACATTGCAGGGGTTTGGATAAATGGGAATAACCATTGACGTCTTTTGTTAGATTTCTGTATATGAGTGATGCGGCTTGTTTGTGTGAGTTACATGGAACTCACACAAACATGGAACTCACACAAACTCTTCCTTACATGGAAATATGTGTGAGAGGTAGCCTGAGGGAAAACTTAAATATTGAAGCACATTCATCGGCACAGGTTTGAAAGTGTGCCGAGTTTCAGGATTTTGGTAGTAAGGCGTTAGGGGGAAAAAATGCTTAAAATGTTACCAGCAATGAATTTCACAATATTACACCAGAGCTCGGCCATAAATAATTAATATCAGTTTCATATTCTTTATGTGTGCTGTGCAAATCATCCAGGGGTTTGGTTTCGTGGTGATTCACACCCCATTTCCATAATTATCACCAGTTGTAATCGTCCTCATGGCTCTTTTCCCGCTTATTCATTTAAGAACTCAATCTCTAGATCATTTCCACAGTGAAACGCCTCTAAAGGCAGCAATCAGTCCTATTTTTATTATAATTTTTTAATTTCTGCTCTTCTAATTTATGCCAGAGCCATAAGTGTGAAGCCTGCAGTCATATGGATAGTGGGGAGATAATTGAATCAAGCAGGTGCCAGAGCCATGATAGATGAGTCCTTCTCAAATGTAATTGCTGACAGTGGGGAAAACGGGGGCCAGGCTGTGATTACCACGAGTCCCAGAGCACGTGAGCTATCACACTTGCTCTGTACTTGTCTCACCTGCTGATCGGAGTCACAGCACTAAAAAAGCCTCTTCATGGAACAGAGAGTGTGTGTATTGCCTTCAGATGTAAGGTCCCCCGACATAGTCTACAAACTGCAGTGAGTGTGACCTCGGAATCTCCCTGAGCTACAAAAACTGACTGCCAAAGTGAGACGAAACCAGGAGCTGGGAGGTCAATCAATGTCTGCTGGAGGTGTCATCTGATGCCAATACTCCGCAGAGGCCAGTCTGGGGTCTCCTAATGAACCGTCAAGGACTAATCAAAAAGTATCAAGTCTTGACAGTAGTGAACAGTTTATACAAGACAGGTGCACTGAACTTCTTGTCATGCCCAAACAGTGAGAGATTGGAAGACACCATTGAAAACTTGAAGATCTCAGTGACACGGTGATAAATTTGCTTTTCATATACTCTCAGCCCACATGCTCTTTAACCTCTTAAACCACAACCTCTTTCATGTAATGAGGTAAACATTTGTGCAAATACATAAAAAATTTTAAGAGAAAAACAAATGAAAAGATTGAAAGCGATTAAAAATTCAAAGAAAAAAAGGAAATCACACGTGTGGAAAAGATAAGGGGGTTGGAGGTCTAGCCAGGTGGTTAAGAAGGCTTTACAACATAATAAAAGCAAATATCAAACCAGTAGGCATGTATAAGTCATTCGAATGGATCAATAAACACATCTTTGCAGATATATTATGTAAGGGATCATATAAAATTAAGACTCTAAAACTATTCTAAATGAATAATAATAGTTTCAAGGCTGTAGAGCATTTATAAACAGCTTTTGTTAAACCCTGTGACAGACTGGTGACCTGATGGTTTTGTTAACCTGCTGCAGCATACCTGTTTTGTTTTTTAAAGCCTGTACTTTAGGCATAATTTGCAAAACAAAAAATACAGTCAGTCCTTACTTGATGTGTTGGTTGTATGGAAAGCTCTTGGTTTCTTGTTTTCGGTTTCCAAAGAAGTCAACAAATTAAATGAAAAACTGGCTGATATGACTAGGCTTGTCAAACTCGATCTCAGTACTTAATAATCAACACCATGGAGGAAAAAAAGACAACAAATTAGGAGGCTTTATTTTTATTTTTTAATATAGAGTTGAACAAAAAAACAATAACTTCACTGACAACACTTTTTTTTTTAAGTTGTCCTAAAACACACACACACACACACACACACACACAAAATACCCCATAAAGACAATGTGAAAAAAGTATTCACAGATTTTGCCATGATACTTAAAATTGGGTTCAGGTGTAAAAACCTAAGTTAATCATATTCAAACGGAACCTAAACACAACATGGACAATCATCTGCTTTAAACATTGTCTGCATGCTCATTTATGCTTCACCCTGCTCCTCATTTCACTTGTCCAAATCGGAAGATGACATTCTGACCTAACATGCCACATGACAGCATTGCTTTCCTAACGTTACCCTACAGTCAACTCTGACTTTAAGCTCTCCACAGCCCCACTTGTCCCTCCTGATAAAAACCATTTCATTGTTTACCAGGAGCTTTGTGGTTCGATGTGAGTACTCCTCCATGACTTCATTACTCCTGCCCTGGTCCACAGGGAGCACTGCTCAGCCCCTGATGGTCTTGTTACCTTCAGCAGTGAAACCTCAGAGTTCGCTTGTTTGTGCTGTGTTTTAATTTGGTCCCATTAACGAAACCACAACACCCTTCTCAGCTTCACAACACCAGATGAAAAACATTAGCGCAGTAACAGTAAAAACAAGGCAAGAGTTCACTGATGCACATTGTTTGTATTTAGAATATGTTCTTGTTCAGAGGGATTTCCACAGTGTTGATCGGTGTATGTTCTTTTAAAGGAAGTGCACACAATTGTATTTTTGCTACTGTTTCTAAAAATGTTTTACATTATACATCATTTATTATAATTGTTTCCTAGCAGTTACTACACAACCCCATGAAGCAATAAAAAAAAACAAAAAAAAAAACATTTTAGTTTAAACCCTCAAGAGAATAATTTTTAACAAGCTAGGTTCAATGAAAGTGTTGTGGAAATATAAATATAAAAAAGTGCTATACTACTAAAAGATGTACAAGTGTGAGGACTTGGGATTTCTTTTTTTCCTGATAGTGACTGTACATTATGATACGTAATGAGCACCGCACCATCGCTCAGTAAAGTAACCCTGCTGAGCATTCAGCTGACCCCAGGTTATTCATTTAATCATGATTTATGGGTGTGATTAAAAAACTAAATGTGGTGATTCATCTCTGAGCTTCATATGTGTTATTATCAGGTTTTCACCAAGGTATCTTTCTCAGAGTGAGATGATCCAGCATCTGTGTTACTTTTTTCAAATTGAGATGAGGCCTTTATTTAAAAATTTTACATGCACTTCTCTGAAGTAGACAGATACCAAGATGATGCAGGGAATCGCAGATAACTGCCATATTATTACAAACAGGTTGCATGTAATTGCTACCTTGAGCACATTTAATTTCAAACTGATAGACTGATCAGTTTGCTCGCTCTTATTGCGGTCTTCACACACTGAAGTTACTTTGAAGATTGCAGCTGAGTGCGAGTGTTTGCAGTCATGGTCTGGGTCTTTCAAAGAAACCATTTCAAAGGCAACAAGATTACAAGTTCATTGCACACATGGTCGCTGTAATTTTGGTCGCGTTGCGGTCTCCAACTACTGTCCCTGTGTGACTGTAGCATTACAGGAAGGGGTGCTGCACCAAGACCCAGTACTATATAAGATAAATAAGGATTAGTTGGAATAATGCAAAGCTACTCTAGTAGTGACCACAGTTAAAGATGTAGAGTTAAGAATGAGCATAATGGGCCTAAGCATATGAACATGTTGAACAGCTTAAAAAGCTTATACAGCAAGACACAACATGCAAATAGGTTAATTAGAGGTAAAGGAGGTAATGTTTATTACCTGAATGGAAGTGCACCAGTACTGCTTACTGTAGCTCCATAACTAAACAAAAAAAGAATTTCAGGTTATTGCGAATGAAGATGTTATTTCTAATAGGATGTAAGTCTTCATTTTCTTTGAACTGACAAAATCTTATGTTCAAGAGGTTAGATTTTCTCTGAAACAAGGATATGTTTTTCTGTTTTTCTCCTGGATTTCTGGAGTGTATTCACTTTGGGGGTTTAGGTCTAAGGTGGAGGACAGACATTTGTCACACATCAACCCTCCCACCAGCCGCCCGACTCACTCACTACAAAACCCATTAAAATGTTTGCACAGCAGTAAATAGTCTATTAGGTTGACCTAATGAGAAGTAAACAATACAATGTCGGGGGAAAATGGTGAAAAAAAAAATCTCATTCACTGAGTGAGATTCCACAAATGACTGTTGTGGCTTGAGGAAGGCAGGACTAGGATGCCTCTGCAGGTTGTCTAGTCAGTATTTATTTGGAGACAATCAACCAAAAATATTTTACTTACCCAGAAAGATCTAGATGCACAGTTGGTGCTCGTTAAAACACATTTATGCAGTGGTGTTACTCTTGAACCATTGTCCCCACTGAATTTTTTTCTGTGTATTTTTGCTGTTACTTAAATGAACATAGCAGCTAGCCAGTATGTATTCTTCTAGATTTTTTCCCCTGCCATCACATAATTATTTATTTGACATATGAATTCTAGCTGCAGGGTTGTCTAATATTACTCATAATTAATTCCAGCGAGAGCTCTGTTTGACACCAACAAAGATTCAATAAAATCAATAAATTCAATAAAATCCAGAATAACATGCTGTCAGCTTCTAGTAAAACTTGCTATTCATTTCACCCCATGGGTCTGTGAAGCAATAGCGATGCTGCAGCATTGTCAAAATTGATTACAGATATGTCTGAAACTAAAAAGGCAATTTATCTCATCAATAATCAAAAATTGATTATTGTTGGTCTTCTCACTGTGATTGCATGTTAATTGATTGAATGCTTGGCTACTATTGCATGGACTACATCTTAACTGAAAATGCACATACAAACGAAACAACAGTCTTCTCATCTTTCATCAGCAAACATTTTTGTGATAGTAAATTATTTTCTTTGATTATATTGACTCAAAGTCCTGTTGTGTTTGCTTGTTAATTTATATTTATACTTTAAAAAAGGAAAATCTGAATTAACTGTACTTTAAACTGAATAAAATACTGTGAAAAAAATATTGATGGTCATTCCAATAATGAACTTATTTTTCTAAATGTCTTCTGTCTTCTTCTTTTGGCTGCTCCCTTTAGGGGTTGCCACAGCAAATGATCTGCCTCTGTCTAACCCTATCCCTAGCATTCTTGTGTCACAATAACTCCTTCAATACATCCATGAATCTTCTCTGTGGTCTTTCTCTTTTCCTACTTCCTGGCAGCTTATCTTCAACATCCTTTGTCCAATATATTTATAATCCCTCTTCTACACATGTCCAAACTGTCTCAACCTTGCTTCTCTAACTTTGGATCCAAATTGCTCAACCTGAGAGTTGTCTCTCTACTCATACTCATTTCTAATCTTGCCCATCCTGGTCACTCCAGATACTAACTCGATACTTGACATGATCCAACCCAACAACTTGCACCACCTTGCAGTCTCCTATTTCTTTAAGATTGCACCTTCGGCATAAGATATAGTCCATCTGTGTACACTTCTCTCTTACCTCTGAATACAACCATCTGTCCTCCTGCATTTCTTTTCTTAACAACATACCTACCCCATAAACTCATCATCATCATTGTTCCCTCCACCTACATGTCCACTAAAGTTTGCTCCAATCACCAAGTCCCTACTTTCACCTGGAAACTCCTGCCTTTCCTTCTCTCTCACTACCTCCTAATATACCTTCCCCCTTTCTTCTTCCATTGTTTTTGACCAACAGTAGCACAGTTTTCCATTAGCACCCTGTTGGCCGACATCACCAGGTTGCCGTTTTTAACCTGGGCCCCTATCGTCCAATATGGAAATCTCATTTTTTATGATCCATATGTTTGATTTGGCCGGATTGTACTGTCCCGTTTATCCCACCCAGGAACCGACACTAGGAGTACATCAGGTTTTGACTCTTGCTTGACTAGGCTTTTAAAGTAAATATACAGAGAATAACTTTCCCTACAGGAATAATATAGTAGTGATTAAATATAGAAAGTAATATCTATCTTATATCTATCTTCAAACATGTTTAAGTTTAACTTGGACTTCACTGTTATATTTATTTTAAAAGTGAAGTTAAACTTAAAAATAATCATACACTGTGATTTTGTGTGTTTTGTGTGTTTAAGAAAAGGCTTTTCTGCTTCTACAGTATATCTTTGCATGTGTGTGGGTACTTCTGTTTGTGTGCAGGCCACCTCATCACAGGGTATTTTCTGTGTGTCTGGGCTGTAGGCGTTAACACAGACTGACAGATTTTTGTCCCTCACACTCATTCAGTCTGACAAATCATCCTAAACTCCTCTGGCAGATTACTTAAAAACTAGAAATAGAAAATATACACAGCACAGAGGTTGGATTGCTGATACTTTCCTCACTAAGAAACACCTGTTTCATTATTGTGGGAAAAAAAAAAAGTAATGTGAGGGGGGGCTTTTTGGCTCCATCACCTGCTATCTGATATTTCTTTGTACATTTGTAATTTTAGCCTGATATGGAAATATTTATACATCCAGAGTCGTCTCATTTTAATGATTCACCTTAATGGTAAAAAAAAAGTTATTACAAAAGACTAGTGTGGTGAGTGGAGGTGAATCGTTCCTTTTTTTTAATCTTATGAAGGGAGAGCTGATGTTGATATCCTTTGTTTCACAAAAGCAACAGGTAATGATTAGAGACTATTCAGTAGAAAGCAAAAGAGGAAGTAATATACTTTTACTAAAAGCGACAGCCGTCTGAGCAAATTTAGCAAGACAAGCTGAACTGAAAGATGTCACAGATCTGTCCACACTGTCTGCTTGATAGGGTTCAGAATATGCTATTACAAAATACTGTTGCTAATATGACATCACTGCAGGGGATTGTTTAAATCCAGTTTTCTTCTTTGTGTCACAGGCTACGTCCACACGTACACGGGTATTTTTGAAAACAGCTTTTTCTATGCGTTTGGGCCTTTCGTCCACACGTAAACGGTGTTTTGGATCACCGAAAACGGAGATTTTTAAAAACTCCTGCCAGGGTGGAGATTTTCGAAAACTCTGTTTTTGCGTTTACGTGTGGACGAGGAAAATGGGGATTTAGTCACGCTGTGCGCCACAATATTGTTTACATGAGATAAATTTCTACAGTGGCGGATAGAGACAAAGTACCGTTATTGTTAATCTTACTATCTGCAGTTTTTACACACTTACATATACACACGCAGTTACTGTCCCTCCATTTAGAACGACAGAGGCGTCAGAGTGAACTTCTACATTCAACACAGACGCTCTCACAACCTAAGTCCCTACACCAACATCGTCGGTTTTGAATAAATTAATTAAAAAAAAATTAAATTTATGTATGCTGTATGCATTTCGTTCATTTGTAAGTTGTGAGTCTACGCCAGCCAAAATACTATTTTTAGTAATTAACATTTGAAATGATGAAGGCACTTGAAAAGTAACACAAAATTAGCCGCCTTTCCAGAAAAACAAAAACTTTTCAGAAGTACTTAAGGTTTGGTGAGGGCACAAAACCCTGTTTGCTCTTTCCCTCCCAGGCTTCTAGACTTCTGATTGGACAACATTTCTACACGGTTAGGATTTGGTGTTCATGTTCTTGACAGCGTTTGACTTTGTTTTTGGCGTTTACATGTGGACAGAGATGTTTTTTTCAAAACTGCATGTGTGGACGGGATTTTAAAAAAAAAACGAAAACAGAAAATCTCCGTTTTCAAAAATACCTGTGTACGTGTGGACGTAGCCACAGTGGTTTTAGAAACAAACTTCCTGCAAAAAAAGTTTCAGAGCCTCACTTTGACAGCATCTTGTCTTTTCTTCTCTGGGGTCCTTTGTCATTTATTAAATATTCGGAAATCTACTACTTTCCACCCAGACCATCACCCCCAAAACTCCCCACCTCTGTTTCTGTATTCACCAGATGGGAAAACAGACAGATTTAAATAAATAGAGCCATAGGGGACAGGTCAGATTTTAAATGCAGTATTGAGATGACAGTTTCAACCGTAGCCTGAGTACATGGATTAACTGTCTAAATTCATGTGGGACCAGAAAAGTGTTTTTGGAAGCTGATACAGAATGATGTATAATCAGCAATCCATCAGTAACAGGTTTCTATGATTCTAGGGGTTTGTTGGTTATTTATCTATTTATTTATTTATTCTCCTACTAAGATCAGGTACTTCTGTATGAGTATATATTTTTTTGTTAATCAGTATCAGCTGCTTTGCTGTTAATGAAATTAACAATAAGTGCACTAGAGGAGCAACAATGAGACAAACCCCAAAACAGGAATGTTTTTACAGGTGGAGGCCACTGATATTTTTACACTCCTGTTTTTTCACTAGTGTTGCATTTGGCTAGGGTCAGTGTTACTACCGATAGCATTAAGAGATACCTGGACCCTACAATGGTTGCACGGGTACTCCAAATCCTCCAGGTTGGCACATCAATATGTCTGTGAAGACACACAGACTTCAACAGGCGAGGCAATAGTACTCTGACTGCCCTTAGTTATGTGGATGAAATCCTCATGTTCCAGAACACCTCTGGGATGTGTTGTGGTCCATTCATTGTCACCAGGTTGTATCTCAGACTGTCCAGGAGCTCAGTGATGCCCTGGTCCAGATCTGGTGGAGTTCCCACAGGATACCATCTATCATCTCATTTGGAGCATGCCCCAATGTTGTCAGGTATACATGCAATGCAAACTAATGAGTGCTATTTTGAGTTGCTGCAATGAAATTTTGGCAAAATAGATGGAGTCAGCCAAGTTTTCAGGGAAATCATTCATCGACAGAACTCTCAAAACTTTGCCCAGAGATTTTTGTACACTAGTTTATAAATATGGTTTAAATATTATTTAACAGCAGTTCTGGTTCTTGACTTACTTTGACTGACTCAGTTGTGGTGAGGTTTACAAGGCTGATTTATGCAGGCCAAACTCAAGCCATGGCAGGTTGTATAAGCTATGGTAAGGCGCTTAAGTCAACACAGACTTTGACTCTTATAGAAATGCAAAGCAGAAAGCGGTGAAATTGTAAACTGTTTTGTTAACACAATAAGCTCAAGTGCTTATCTTAAAGACACCTGAATATCTTGCTTTTGTACCTTTTGGAGGCTCAATTCTTTGGCGGTCTGTTTTCATTTGAGCTCTGTTATTTGTCTCGAGCTTCCTTGACAACCAATGATCCAAAGTGCTGATAGCTAGACCTAATTTACACCTGATAAATGCTACTAGTTAGCTTTTCATCCCAAATAGTTTCTGTGCTGTGGTTACTTACTGTGGTGACACTGATTCTCTTCATACCCATCCACCCATCCACATTTTACTACTTTGGATAAAATAAAATTGGCTAGAAAATGATTTCCCCAGGTTGAATTAACCTTCAAGCCATTATCTTTCTGTGTTCTGAGGTGACACTTGCCTCCCTGTGGGCTATCAAGTCACCCAATTAGAAGTCTTGGGTTTGGTGGGCGGAGAACTGTGAGTCTGAACCTGAAGTTCCAGGCCAGATGTGCTGTTGGAATTCTTCCTGAAATGCTGATGGGGTCCTGGAAAGATTTTGTAGGGTACACTGGGAGGCAGCAGACTTTGAAGGACTTATCTCACCACTGACATGCAACACCTTTATGTGTGTGACTGTCCTGCTTTTATTCTTTGTTTTGTCTCTCTTTCAGACACACTCTTTTCTTTTTGTGTCTCTGTAGACTTGAGATAAACTGTCTGGGGGGAAATAAATGCCCACACTCACAAGTACACACTTTGTTATTGTCATGTTTCTGGTTCACTTTCTTTGCTTTTTTAATCTGCTATTTTCACACTTCCTCATACAACATACATATACAGAGTTTATCTTGAATGCACAGTTACTGCAAGAAAATCCAACATTTGCCTCTTTGTTCCTTCTTTACAAACTACTCCTTTGTACTGTACATTCATTCTGCCCCAGCCATGCTTTTTCATGCATCATGGTCTATCGTCAGATTCCCTCCACCTCCTGCAAACCACAAAATATTTCAGAAGTCTTCCAAATTATTGTTTCCTTTCTCTTTCCTTTGTCATTTGTATATATTGTCTGGGAGGAGGGAAAAAATAAGAACTATTTTGAGTGAGGTCTCTATGGAAACAGTAAAGTACAAGCAGGATAGTGAGGAGGCTGAGCAGTGACGCATGATGGCTTTAAATTTCAAAGGTGGGAAACACTCACCAGGAGACATTATATAATATACATGTAACACTCATCTTTATCTAAGTTTGTCTCACTTCTTGCAAGTGGCTTTAGATGAGTACTCCATCCTGCACCCCTCTAAGCCACTGTCACAAACATCTGTTTGTATTTGGTTAATAAAACGTCAGTTTTTGGTAATTACCCATCTGCTTCAAATAATTCCAAGTTAATAATGTTTTTGGAGCCTTTAAAGTCATGTAGCTCTCTCTTAAGAGCGTATACTCATCTGAAGATATTTGGTAAATGGACTGGTTCTTATGTAGCACCTTTCTGCTCTACCGGAGCATTTAAAGTGCTTTACACAACACGCCTCATTCATTCATTTACCCACCCAAGTATTTTTCCTATGCTTAAGTGCTTTCTATCTAACATTCACACTCCAATCAATGCATGGGAGAGCAACTTGGGGTTAGTATCTTACCCAAAGATATTTGGCATGCTGACACTATTAACACCTTCGTTTATCTACCTTGAGGAATCACCAGCCAAAATACTTCATCTTTTGGTATATTTATTAAGGCATTGGATGATCAAAGATGTTCAGGAAGCTGCAGTCTGTAAACAGTAACTGCAGCCAACTTCCCAAAAGAGAGAGTGCCTATCTTAGCATTACACTGAGTTTTATATGGAAAATGTGCATCTGTCTGATTGGTTAAAACAGGTGGGGAGAAATTATAGTTTAAATTTAACTCTCCGTTCTTTGGCGCTTAGGCTAGTCCCAGCCTCTCAGTGCTCCGACTCGTCCAGTCCTGGGGCCCTGCACCTAGAAGGTGGAAGGTTCCTACACTGCTGCATATCTACCAGATGCTTTCCCTTTCCTCACATCTTTTCTCTGATAACTTGTTGTTCTAATGACTCTAATGTGAGAGTAATTCTGGCTGAGACTGGATACTGTTTTTATCTCATGCAGTCCGGATGACCTACCTCATCATAGGACTTAGTGTCCCTTCACCTTGAAGCTTCTACACTGTCGCCATTTCTAACTAAACACTGTCTAGACACCTAAATTCTTAAGCTGTTATTCACTATAATACTTAACACCACCCAAAGCCAAACACAAACCTCTGTGGGTTTCAGCCACTCTAAGCCAATCTTTGCCTTTTTCATCTTAGACAGCTGTTTCCACTGTTATTACATTTGTCCATCATATCGGACCCTTGGCAGAAGGGTCTTGGTACCAAAAGCTGTGCCTACAGTCATGTGAAAAAGACAGTTTTCCTGGGACTCTATGCAGTGTAAAAAACTAAATATACTCTCACTTCTTCCATAGGAATTCAGAGGGTAAGTAGCAGCCATGTTCTGCTAATCAAATGCACCCGATTAACTGATCATCAGCAAATGTGATGACCTCTATAAAAGCAGAGGTTTGGCGCTTTGCTAGTCTGGAGTATTCAGGTGTGTGTTAACTCAGTGCCTCAATCTTTCCAACAAATTCACTGAAGGTTAGACTGTGCCATGTTCAGAGGAAATGCAAAAGACTCAGGCTCTTCATCTGAAACTCTCCACGCCTCAATTAGCATAATACGTGCTAATGTTCATGACTGTACTCTTAGGTGGAACAAGTACGGTTTGTTTGGAAGGGTTGCCAAGCCAAGGCTCTACTATCTAGAAAGACCAGTTGCTTTAAATGTTGTGGTGGATCGGTGTAATTCATTGGGCACTATACGGTGGATCACTTGAACCAAATTAATATTTATGTAGTGCTTTCACAGTATTGGTTTCTTGCAAGGTGTTACTTTATGGTTAGAAATGAAAACAAAGCAGGCTCAATTTCTTTTTAAACATCAGGTCTTTGGCTCGGTGTGTTACTGTAAGCAGATATTAAGTTCAAGTCAAAATAATCATTTTCATGAAATGCTTTAATGTCCCACATATGAATAAGAATGAGAGCTTTACACATTTCATATTTCTTCTCCTACTTGCTTTCTAGCTCTTCTCTATGCCACCATCTTTGGAAATGTGACCACCATTTTCCAGCAGATGTATGCCAACACCAATCGCTACCATGAGATGCTCAACAATGTCAGGGATTTCCTGAAACTCTACCAAGTTCCCAAGGGTCTAAGTGAGAGGGTGATGGACTACATCGTCTCCACCTGGTCCATGACCAAAGGCATCGACACGGAAAAGGTGAGAGCGAGACGCAATGTGTCAGGTAAAGCTAATGTATTACTGATGTACCATCTGTTTATGGAGATGTGGGTATCTCAGTGATGTGATTTTGTGCTACAGTAATCATCTGGGCTGGAATTGAAAAAGCCAGACACCGTGTTGCTTTTTGCCATTCATACAGCTTACAAAGCATCAAGTGATGTGTCAGGAAGCAAAAGCTTGAGCGTGATAGTTTTATATTTAATAGTCATAGATGCTTCCAACATCCAGAAACAATACATTTAAGAGCATTTACCCATGTGTGTCACAACATTAGCTGCTGTGTCAGTGTTCTCAAAGAATCTGAAAGTAAATAAATAAATAATTAAATAAAATAGGGAACTTTGCAGGTTTATTAAAAAAAAGACAGTCCGCTGCATTTTGTTTTCTTCCATGCTGTACTTCAGAGTAGGATTGCACACTGTGGTGTTTTCCTGAAGTGAGACAGTATAAACCTTTTTATCCTTCAATTACATTTCTACATAACATTTTTTTTTCAGAGCAGAAAGAAAATGTCTCAAAATGCACATTAAGTGTTCATTTGAGTATTATGTGCCATAATGAAAGTTAGTGAATATAAATGAGTTAAAACCTAATTTACACAAACACAGAGTGTCAGAAAACTTATAACAAAAAAGACTCACTTAATTTTTTCCCCCCAAAATGTATGAAATTTTGGAATGCACATATTAAAGGCTATTGTCTCATTTTTTTCAGATATCTGCACTTCGGTAAAGATTATACACATTAAATTTTAAGTGTTTTTCCTGTATATATTTTGACTGTATACCATTCAGTGCCTGGCAATTCAAGCTGTTGCTGAAAAAAAAACAACACTGATTGCTTTTACACTCGGCTCTCTCTACTTCAGGCCTGGGTGTAAGCTAGAGAAACTGAACTCCGCTTTCCAAAGATGTGAACACCACAGATGATTTAGGTTACAGCAGGCGGGTGCAATCACTTTTTCACACTTTTTCTCCATGTAGGTTTGGATTTTTTTCCCCCCTTAATAATAAACACCTTCATTTAGAAACTGCATTTTGTATTTGCTTGTGTTATCTTTGTCTAATGTTTAAATTTGTTTAATGATCTGAAACATTTAAGTGTGAAAAACATACCAAAACAAAAAGGAAATCACTATGGGGGCAAACACTTTTTCACACCACTGTATCTACTAGGACGCTGAGGGGTAGCGCTGGTAGGCACAAGTATTTTTGAAGAATTACAAACAGCACTTAGTTAATGGTTAATGCTGGTTTATTTAATATGACATAAACAGTAATTTGTATCCAAGTTATGTGTTAACAGGGTGTACAAGGTCTGGCTGAAGGACTGATATGAAGAAGTGATATGATTGGTCTTAAATGTCCAGCGCTGTTCGCTGTTGTTACCTTTTATGAAATGATAATCACTACCCATGCCAGAGTCTAGAATATAATCTGGGGGCTGACCCTGAGTTTGTATGAGGAAATTTAAAGTAGAAAGCAGTTGCTGGTAGTTGATGATATTTCAATTTAAACATAGATAAAAAAGGATATTAATCTCATGCAGATTTGGTTGTAGAACTAGAACAATGATGCTTGAGAAGACTAGCTGTTAGTGTATACCTGTGCTGTTAGACCAGCAGAAGGAAAACGATCTCAAGAATAAAATTAGATCTTTAATTTAAGTTTAAAGAGACCAGCACACACGTTGTGTGTATATCAGAGTTAGCTAATCACTCCACATCATTTAGGATTGAATAAATATTTCCCAGTGGTTTTCTATATTTGGCTGGCTTCTGTTATATAAGAAGCAAGAAAAATACTTTGAAATAAAAATGCAAAAACATAAATTTGAGATACATGTATAGTGTAGCCTATAGCATGAGATAAAAGAGTCCATCCGGGAAAGAAAGATTACCACTTGGAAAATGCATTTTCATTTCACTGAGACTTAAACAAATAAACAAATGTTTAAACTACAATTCTATGTAGGTAAAGATCAGAAGTTAAATCAAAATAATATTTATAATAGACCTGTTCAAAATGGCAGATATACACCAGATGAAAAGCTC
>VVHJ01061211.1:0-25850 GCA_015107715.1 Tylochromis polylepis | reverse complement strand
AGTACTGTTCCAATTCAAAGTACGCATCAAGCCAAGTACGCTTAAAATTCCTGGATGTGTTCTCGCTCCTCCCATTTTATTGAGCATGCATTGGTGGTGACTTGTGTGAACTTAGTGCAGCCAAATATCCCAGAATGCATTTTATCCAAAACTCAAATGGCAATGGCGGAGGAGCGCGGCTAAAAAGTTTGAAATATTACTCTTTCTGGGTCACAAAATAAACTTTTAAGATATTTTCAGGCGAGAATGTAGCTGTGTAAACTTCAAATATCTGCTCGATTTATCAAGACATCACATATTTGCAAAAGTGCTCTGAAGTTTTCGGAGACGTCCGTTACCCACCAGCTCGATAGATGACTGGGAGCTCAAGGCTCACTAGAGCCGGCGAAACAGCGGACTCCCGGCACATCGTTTTCAGACCCCCTGTGGTCTTTCGCTACTCAGGTTAAACATGATATATACGTCACTTAGATAACTTAAAAATGTTATTGTTTGACTTTTTTCAGTCTCTTATTTGTTCCTGAGAAAATCTGTTTGGCTGAGATCAAAGTTATAGTTGTCACACAGCTGAATATGCTGTACAAACGTCAGACAGGAAACTGATTAAACAGAAGTGTGAGATGGTAATTAAAATAATCTTCATAAAAATTGTCTGTAAAATAGCTTGTATGGCAAGTCCTGCGGTTTTTCATGTATTGCCGCTTACATACAGCTAATTTTGATTGGCGCTAGTGACCGGAAAAACGCAGAAGTAAGAACAGAACGAAGGCTAGAAGACTGTCCAATTTCACAGCCGCTCGCTTCCAGCCTACCCGGCCTTCAAAGGACCAGCCCTACGTGGACCAGGTAGGTCGGGTCCTTCGAAGCATGCTGCCCCTAAATTGGGACACAGCCTAGGAAAAGGCTGGTGTCTGCAGTAGGGGTGATGGACGGGGGGCTTAATGATGCACTTCAGTAATGTTGAAATATCTGCTGGCTATTATGCTAACTGTGTGTCAAAAACAAGAGTAGCTGCTCTGCTACTTCTGTGGAAATGCAGCGGGTGAGATTATTTCCTGCTTTCAGCAGAAGAGAAAGGATCACATCCTGTTTAACTGCATTCATACAGTGATGGATGATTTAGCTAACCATAAATGGACAGAAATGGGCCGACACCAGCTAGCAAGTAAAGTGGTTTTAAATAGCTATAGTTTAGGTCATTATTTGGTCCTTTTAAACTTCAAGAGTTTTTTTAACCTCTCTTTATCAATAAATAAATTGCCCCCCTGGTCTGACAGCGATCCTAGATCCAGCAGCTGTGTATTAAAATAAAGAGGCACAGCTCATTAGCTTGTTTACAGTTTCAACTGCAAGATTTATTCTGCTCCTCAACAAGGAAACACAACTCATCAATCACTTCTCATCATAACCAGCAACTCTTTGTAAGGTGTGGCATAACAGGTGTCAATAAATTGTCAGAAAGTACAGGAATAACATTAGTGAGTATACAGTGACCATCATAACAATATATAACATTGCCTCACACTGGCCGTGGTACCTCGGCCTTTGTTCAGGTTACACACACATATCACTTGCATCACTAAATACAGTATACTATAACTCACAGCAAGTGACTAGCAAATAACCACTCATATAGCGCACATTAGTGTGCTATGTATACACTGGTTACAGCATTTGCATCTCCTCTTACCTCAACAAGACATATAGAAAATAGAAAACACATTACAACTGAAAACGTTCACTAGCATTGCTACTGTACTTGAAGCTCACTTTACCCGCTAGCAACAAGTCGTTACGTTACGCTCTCATTCTAAGCACAATACTTCGGCTTTACTTAGCTTACAACGTTATACTTTCCTTTGACATGTTCACAACAGTCTTATTGTTTCTGCTGTGTTACCTATGAGTCCATTTGAGGACTAATAACCCACCTGTGTATTAAAATAAAGAGGCAAAGATCATGAGCTTGTTTACAGTTTCAACTGCAGGATTTATTCTGCAGGTTTGCCTCCAAAGGGGGTTACGTTCCTCCTGAGCGCTATGCGCCACCTAGTGGTATCTTTAAGTAATGCCATAGAACATGTAAAGTATCGTGGGATAACACTGAATCAGCAATTGAAGACATAATAAACAGAAAATATAACTGGGGTGTCCCTTTTTTTACCTTGTTTGAAAATATGAACTGAACTGAAATCCCCATAAGTTATGAATGGTCTTTTTATCGCTCAACTTTTTAACTATTAATTTAATCCATATTTATGTCTTAAACACACATTTTTAACCTTTTACAGTAACAATAGGCAAATAGTTTGTTAGCCGCCTAAAGCGCTGCTTTATGTTAAAGGTTTTCATTTTTGTCTGTTAAAAAGTCTCTGGTGCTTTACAATAATGCAGTCACTGTGTGTGATCAGCACTACATAGCTATCCAACACTGTTAACTGATGTATCGCAGACCTTCTATCCATCTTTTCTTAATCCCAAAAAAGTTGATTCTGTTCATCTGGACGTAGCGTTTTCAGTGGGAGAAACGTTTCATCACTCATCCAAGTGACTTCTTCAGTCTCAGCTGACTGCAGGTTTCCCCAACCTTATAAACAGCAGATTTGCATAATGACTGAAACTAGCACCACTGGAGAACAACGGGCTGTGAGGACAGTTCCTTGATCATTAATATGCAAATTCTCATGATCATTGATCAACAACTACTGATCAAAGCCCACTGATCAACGGCCTTTGATCAATGGTCATGAGTACCATTCACAGAGAGTTGGGGAATAGCTGCAATCACAGCATTGTAAGATGGCGAAAGATGTACCCTTAGGCCCCCTCCTCGATTTTGGGGGATTTACTTACCTGGATGATTGAGCATGCATCAAGATCTTTTCTTAATGCACACCATTAACACACCACGCACACTACGGTGCACCCTGAACATCTTGCCACTCCATCATAGTACCAACTGGGAGGGACAGACTACTCTTGACTCTGACAAACCTGCAGTCTATGTACCATCTCCAGCTAATCTAACATACATGTCTTTGGACACACCACAGGAAGTTTAAACACAGAGCTTCTTGCTGCTAGGCAACAGTGCTAGCCAGTGAACCACCGCAGTCTCAGACTTCATGTTATTGTTTCATATCATGATTGTGGGTGAAATTTAAACTTAGCTCAATAGTATAGTGGTTTGCACATTTGCCCAACAAGGGAATGATTACTGGTGCAATTCCAGGGGGAGACAAAAAGCCTAGAAGTTGCATCAGGAAGGGTGACTGTTTAAAAAAAAAAAAAATCTGTCAAATTAAGACGTGGTACTTCCAGCTGTGGTGACCCCTTGTGAGTAAGGGAGCAGCTGAAAGAACCTTCAGATAACTGAAGGATATCTAAAGGATCAGTTTGTAAGTTCAAGCCAAATAATTCTGTCACTGACAGTAATTTTTATTGTTATCTCAACGTGACTGACGTATTATGACGAGGGCCATAAAAGTGTTATTAATACAACTACTACATTATTTTCCTTTTATTCACATTTTGTATACTCTTTTAGAAAGAAAGGAAAAAGAAAAGAAACTCACAATGAGATTTCCAAAGCAGAGGGATTCGTAGACTACATAAGAATTTGAGGCAGTGAAAAATAGCTCCAAAGTTTTATTTTTGATACTGTAGGTATGTTTTCCTAGGAAAAGTTTGGGTCTTTTTACTTTTTTGTGCACTTCTTTGCTCTCTTTCTCCGCACCCCCAACCAGTCATGCGGGTGGCTGCCCCTGCCTAATCCAGGTTCTGCTGGTGGACTATTCTTGTGAACAAGGAGTTCTTCCTCCCCACACTCACCAGCTCTCTGTTCATAGGGGACCATGACCTTGTTGGTGTTTTATCATACAGTATAAAGCACTTTGAGATTAAATTATCTGAATTACATTTTTTAATGTAGGTCTTTGTAATGTGCTCCACTGGGATCTGATAAACAAAACAACAGTAACTGTCTGTGAACCTCTAATGCAATATTTCCAAAGCCTTTCTGGTCCTATATGCCTCAAATGACCTGCCCCGCCCTCCATCTTTGATGAAAAACAAACACCATCTTTCTGTTTGTTTTTCATCTGCGGGAGAGGGGACCTCAGCTAGATCTGGGGGTGTGTCTTTTACTCTAAAGCGTGGGATTCTGATCTGAAGCCAAATATATCATGCGCTCTCTCAGCATCTTATCTGTTTTGGGTTGGGGTTTTTTGTACACTACAAGGCTTGCCTTTTCTATTTATTACTTTAAACTGGGGAGGGCAGCAAACCATGGGAAAGTAGTCCAGAAACATTTCTCCAAGTTGATGACACATCAGACGGAGGGCTATGATTGAAGATAGCCTTCAGGCTGATAAGTGTATAAATGTGCTTTTCTAGAATTGTGTGTGTGTTTGTCTGTTTCCTGTTCAGGGCAGAAAAACAGTCCACACAGATAGAGCTGGGCTGGGGTGGAGCATTGAACATGGGAGGAGAATATGTGCTTTAACAATTAGATCAACGGTTTCAAACCACGTGTGATGGAGAGCTGAGGGCATCGCTGCACCAGCTGTGTTAACTAATTAGCACACTTTCACTTAGAAAGGAGGAAATGGGCTGCTGCGTTGAGCTGGGTTGCCACACAAACCTCTTGGGCCAATGTGGGAGGAAGTCTGATACCCAAATTGTGAAGGGTGGCCACAATAGCCTGGAGGTGTTTTTCCACCCCGTTTGCATTATTTCTAAGTTTGTTTCCTATAAGGAATTATAAAGTATATATGTAAGTAGCTAGAGGTGGACCATTTTTCTCTCACTGTCAACAAACAGTGTGGAAAAAATACAGTTATTTGTACTTGTGTGCACCTTTATACAGGGTACTGCAATCCTAGGCCTTTCCATTAACTGTTTTCCAAAGAAAGTTTTTTTTTTTTTTATGGCCAAGCTGCCTAGTTATATTAGCTGCTGTACAAACCACATTTGGTGATATGCATTACCATTTTTTATTTTTCTTCCATCAGAGAGACCACCACCATACTCAAGTGGTTTACTTGACTCTTATTTTGACCATTTAAAAGTCATTGCTAACCAGCTACAATGGTCCATCCTATCTGAAGGACCCTTTGAGAGCTGGTTCCTGCACACTTATGTAGAGACCGAACTTACATGGGTGGCATATGGAGAAACACTGAAGAAGCAGCCTGGCAGAGACTGGTGAAACCAGTGCTGGACTATGACATGGATCTGCTTTTGCCTTCGGAGCTGCAGCAGATGGACCACTGCATAAAAATATGATTTCATAATTATTATTTAATAATAAGTGCTCCTTTAGCATACATGTGCTCAATGTAGGGTCTTTACCCTACAATATAAAGCACCTTGAAGGAACTCTTGTTGTGAACTGGCACTACATAAATGAAACTGAATTGGAGTTGAATTGTACAGAATTAAGATGTGTAAGAAACTCTAAAATAATAATAAAGACCATATGAAAAGATTCCTATAAGAAAAATGTAAAAATAAGAAAAGTCCTAATGACAACTGAAAGATTAATCAAATAAGTGAAATGCAATAAAAGTTTAAAAACAAATAATAAAATATGGCACAGACTGTGAGATCTGTGTAATGTGTACTGCTCTCCTGCTCATATAGTAGAGTGCTGAATCAGTGGTAACTGACTCATGATGTGATGGGTAGACCAGATAAGACAGTTTTACAATGGGCCGGTCTGCTGGTATGAAAGTCATGAATAAGTCTTTTTGTGAGAGGATTGGGCACTCTTAAGCTCTATGAGTTTAAAATTTCAAAAGTGAAAAAATGACACAGCCAAGGTAAAACTTTGACAGTTTTATTTTGAGGCTGGTTTCAGTTTTGATCCTGGTTTAGCAGTAAAAGATTCTGTACGGACGCTGATATTTGAAATACGTCAGACAGCAGCCTCAGGGGTCATGTGTCATCAGATCAAAATAATGGATCCTTAGGGAACACTGAATCTATTTCGGAGTGCTTGGAGGAACAAACATGCTATGCTATGAAGACGTCTGTGCCAGAGTTAAAGCAATTAAAAATAATTACACACAGTGCACTGCAGTTCACCCGTCTAGTTGACAGAATTTGTTGATCGGTGGCATAAAAAAAAAAATAAAAAAAAAAACCTCTGCTCAAGTAGTACTAAAATTTAAAAAAAGAGTCCAGCTCTGTGTCAGACTGTCTGACATCTCCACCCATGCCAGCAATCAGTATCAGTATTATGAGCTGTTTCTGTGCAAGTGGAAACCTGAGTGACACTTCACACCTCGCTGTGATGTCACCAACATTATTGAATCTTTAATAACACTAATTCACATTTGATTGGTGATTATATAACTTATTAAGACTGCCATTTTCTAAAACTGCTCCTGTGGGTTTTAGTAAAGGTTACTCACACAAGTACTAGCGTCAATGTTAGGGACTATTTGCAGCAGTGGATTAATACGTATACCAGAATATGGTGGCTTGATTTAAGCAGACACCAGTGGCTGGGCCTCTGTATCAGCATTTAGCTGCTGGTAAAACAACCCTTTTCTACATGTAGTCTGCTAGATTGCTAAAGTGCTGTACAAACCTACAATTTTCTTTTGTTCACATTTGACCTTGAGATGTAAGTAACTGAAGAAAGAAATTGCAGTGACATGCTGAGATCCCCTAAAATGTCAGGCTGCATACTCCTTCTTGAGGGAATTCATCAAATCCCATTCCAGAAAGGCATGTCCATTACAAACAAAGAGAAAGGATGTGAAAGGGGCAGAAACCAGACGAGAGCTATCCAGGCTGTTAACATGCTGTCTGTCACATCAAGGCCAGAGGCTGAAATTGCAGCTGCACACTATTGATTAGAGAACACAGCATGCTGCCAGTCTGTTTTCATTTTCTTTGGAATTTGTCCAAAAGTCTGTAAAGTTCTAATTTAATGGATGCTTGATGAAAGGATTTTACAGGCAGCTCAGCTCACATGACATACTGCTCTCACTGCAACACATCTCCAGTGTTCAGTCATGTCGGCGTATGTGAGCTATCAGTGATCTGCTTGTTGTTTTGCTGCATAACTGCTTCCACGTCGCTCACTTGAATGCCGTGCTGCTTCTTGCTGCTGCTGCTTTCAGCATGTCATTCACACCAGCATCCACCTGAAGGATTTGATTGATTCTAGTTTTCCCTTTACGAGGATTTTACTGTCTTTGCTCCACATTCCTTGTGAGGTGAGAATTTTCCCAAGTGAAAAAGTTCAAGCCTGTAGACCTGTGCAAGGTTAGGGAAGTGATAGGATTCATTTTTAAGAAAAAATGCCAAAGATTTTCTAGTTCTGGCTTCTTAAACTTAAATATAAGTTGCTTTAGACATTCAGTGCCTTTCGAACATAAAGGGATTTTTTTGTTTTAATTGTATAAATCAGGGCTGATAATATTTTCAGTCCCGTAATACCAATATCCAAGAAGGTGGGGACTAACACGTAGGTTGTATAATGTAAACGTAAAAAGAAATGTGATTTGCAGTTCATTCAAACTGTTTGTTTCAACTGAAAGTACAAAGACATGAGGAAACAAAATCTTACTGTAGTTTTATTTTGGTGCTTATTTTGAATTTTAAGTCAGCAACACATTTCAAAAAACTTTGTGAGCACTTGGCAACAGTGAGACAGAAAAACTCCTTTTTAACAGGAAAAAATCTCTGCAGACTGCAGCTGGTTGGAGACAGATTGCCTCCCACTCAGCAACCTTCGCAATTGCCTTGTGGTTGAAAATGGTCACTCCAGGCATTGTTAATCAGTTAACCAGTAATTAAGTTCAGTTACTGGGCTACCGCTGATTTTTTTCATAGTTGTGAGGATGATTTTTAAGATGTAATCTAAAAATACAATGCACACTGTTACTATCACAGATGCTGTCGTTTGAACTATTTGAACAATTTGAAAAGAAATACTTGATATTTTGCATTTGTGGTGTTTTCAGAAGTGCACCTCAGTTACTTGAGCTTTTCCAACTGCTCATTAAGAGACTGGTAATGGGGGGAAGAAGAAACGTAACTTATTTGGAAATCATTGGTATTGTTTGGTTTTATACACTTTGCACAGGTCATCTTTACGACTTCCAGTCATTTTATAATATGCCCAGTGTCCCAAGATTACCTCTTATACATGATAGACAAAAACTCTCACAGTCACTGGAACATCTCTTGGACAGCTAAACAGAAACAGACCTCACTTCCAGATTTTGAAAAATAGTTTTCTGGGACAGGGAGGCAGAAGGTGGATATTTAAGAGAAGCAAACAAAATTAAACAGGAGAAGCACAAACCCATCAAGAAGCACTTAAATACATTATAGTAACACTGTATAAAAGCAGGGATGTCAAACTCATTTTACATACAGCCTACTTTGACCTTAAGTGGGCCAGATAAGTGAAACTCCCCTTTCTGTCAGTGAAAAGAAGTCTAACTACACATTTAATAGCTGTGATTTAATATAAGAAAAAGAAATGCAATTTCAACAACACTGAGTGTTTCTATATGATAAAGAAATGCTCCTGTAATGAATAAAAGAAGTCTGACAGCAGGACTCATAGAGCTTAAAGTGTAAGAAATAAATGTGTAAAATGAAGGTATGAATGTCCGGTAATTGTAAAATGGACAATGTTTTTTAATGACAGAGTATTTCTTCTTCTTTTTTTTTTCTTTTTTTTTTTACTGAACCCACTGTAAAACACACACACACACACATTTCTAAAGTAGAAAATAAAAAAACAGCAACTTTCTGTCATTTAATTGTTTATCTATTACTTTTTTACTTTGGTGTAGTATGAATGACCATGAGAGAAGTCTTTATCATGATGTAAAACTTATGAGTATATTGTTAAAAGTCTAAAATTTATGCCCTCCTTTACATTTTCCAATATCACTCAGTGGGTCAGATTGGAGTCTTTGGTGAGACATTTCTGGCCCTCAGCCCTTATGTTTGACACCCCTGACATAAAGGACCAACGCAGGAAATCCTGGCATAGCATGCTGATACTAATTAAAAGAGCTGTGTCTTGTTATATGTGTATGGCCTTCAATGGCCTCAGGCTGTATATGTGACAGATATGACCTTCTTAGAGCAAGACCACCAGATGAAAACCCCAGCGATGGGATGCTGGGTCTGCTGACCCCACCATCACTGTGACAAAGACTCCGATACCCGAGACAGACAGCAGGTTCCTCCTCCCCCCCACACAAATCAAACTAAAAATACATTCCTGTGACAGAAGACTTTCTGGAATGTATGGGATAGTGAGGAAAACATTTTTGGAGGTCTAAATTTGACCCACTGCTTTGCTTTTGGCTGCTCTGCCTTTGATTCCTCTCATGTCCCCCTGGTATGTGAGTAGATAAGCATGCTCAGCTGTTAACTGATGATAACAATTAAATCTCACAGCTACTTGTTTCTCAGAAAACCTTTGGCAGGCTTCGTGCTGCTCAGAGCTGAAGGTCTCATGTTCCATCGATGTAAACGCTCATGGCCCAAGGTTTTGGCAGTGGCACCACCATAGTGGCTGAGAGAAGCAGATTTACCTCCAGTGGGTTAATCCTCAATTAAATATCCTCCTTTGTGTGTGTCCCAGAACGTCACAACAATGTGTGTGTGTTATTTGCAAGTGATAATTGGAGCTGGCTGTCGGCTCCAGTCGGCATTGTAAGTATTGTTTTCACTTACAAGATGGCAAACTGAAACTTCTGATTAGTATTCTTCTTTCCTTTTCACCCGACCCCAGATGAGTCCTTTGTGCTCCGTCCATTATATAATTCTCGACCAGGCAACCCGCTGGGTTTATTTTTAGCTGCATCCATGCACTTGGAGAGTATGAAGCTTAGAGTGTTTTGCTGCTGAATGGCAATTTTTTTAATTCAGCACACTTCAGTTTCTTAAGCCTTAAATCCCCTTAGTGTGTCTCTCTCTCTCTGCTCGTGTGACCCCAGAGATCCCTTTAACCCCAGCCTGCTCCTTCTGTAGTTTCCATTAGCTTCCAGTGTACAATGCGTACTTATGCAGTGTGGCCATATTATTTTCTAGTTTTGAAGCTTATTTTAGCCTTCTAATCACATGTACAGATGCACCAGACAGACAGGTATGAGTGCCTGGGCGGATCTTCTTAAGTAGCTGTGATACGACTGATCATGACTGAATATTAAATTCAGTTTTCTCTGTCAGGGACTGCACAAGGATTTATTAGTGTCACTGATAGTTTTGGCCTTATGTTACTTTACATTTAAATCCAATGAGTTCCACACAGTGAGCTGAACACACTTTAAATCAGGCAGAAAGAGATTAGAAGTGGAGAAAGAGAGAAATTTGGGGTCTTTTTTTATAAAGGACCCCCCAAGTACTGATCTCAGTCAGTACTTGCACAGCCACAGAGGATGTGAGTCACTGAGTTTAGAAATGAGAAAAGAGAGGTTTATCTAATGACTGTGTTCCACTTTTGCTTTTTTTAAAATATGAATATTCACATGTTGCCATTCTGTCACTGAAAACATTGTGAAGTTGCAGCATTTCTATGAATAATGGAGTTGGCTAATATAATGCTATTATGATGCTAATATTGACCGTAATGATTATGTGTTGGTATGAAATGATTCATCATGAACAAGCTTAAGGCTGTTCAATATTGAGCTACACAATAATAGCTTTTTAACAATTATTTGTGAATAAATGGTCAGAAAGTGAATTATCCACAGAGTAAGAGTAATCAGACACGACCCCTATTCAGAGAAGCTGGATGTGCTGTGTGAAATGTACATAAAAATGTGATTATTTGTAAATGTTTCAGTGTAAACATTCTAAATGTTTTCTGTGTCCTATTGTGAATAAAATATGGACTCGTGAGATTTGCAAATCATTAATTAATCATTTCATTATTTACATTTTGTAC
Organism: Tylochromis polylepis; assembly: GCA_015107715.1. Taxonomy (NCBI): domain Eukaryota; kingdom Metazoa; phylum Chordata; class Actinopteri; order Cichliformes; family Cichlidae; genus Tylochromis; species Tylochromis polylepis. Next base: position 14,917 of record VVHJ01061211.1, on the reverse strand, counting down.
AGCATCCAAAGTTTTTTGGAGTTCATAACTGACACAAAGCATAATTTTCTGTCTGTCTCCAGTCTGAAGGCAGTCCTGTCAGGCCCTCCATCCAGCGGGGCGTTGGATCTTTCTGGCATCCCTCTGACAGCTCGGGACATGGAGCGTCTGTGCGCACACCTGCAGCGCCACGCGTCTACTCTGATCAGCCTGGAGCTGGGCTTCACTGAGCTCACAGACGAGGCTTTCCTCCTGCTGCTGCCCACACTGGCCTCTCTGCCACACCTGGAGACGCTGGCACTGAACGGAAACAGGCTAACCAGAGCGATTCTGAAGGAGCTGACGGACGCCCTGAAGGTCAGACAGTCAGATATCAGTGTTTTCATACAGTGCTTTTACTAGTTTATATGCTCAGATGTTAGGAGTGTCTGAAGCAGCATACTATATCCTTTGTCATATTTGATAAAGGAAACTCTCCAGAAAAGGGGAAACTGTTGCTTAAACCAAAATAAATTTAGTTTTGAGCCTTGATAGCCCTAAAATATAAAATTCAAGTCACTAATAATCCTTTTAGCAAAGGATTTTTCACTAGTGTTCAGTGCTGAAAACCGTCTCCCTGTAGTTCCTGAACAATTCCAGGTTTCCACCTTAAGAACCAAGGATTTTTATCACTTAGCTAGAGCAGTTAGGTTTTTCTTTCTTCAAAACATGGGTAAATAATATCTGAGAGAAAGTGACAAATCTAAAAATATTTTCTGTGATACAATCTGGTGTTAGTTTTTATGTTTTTCTTTCTTTGAAATTTATACTAAACCACTTTGATGATTTTAGCTTGATATGTTTCAGATGCATTTATGTTGAAAAAACCTATTGAACATAGTAATTATACTGCAACATGGGAATGTTTTCTTCCTCAGGATCCAGGCAGTTTCCCAAGCGTGACGTGGATTGACCTGGGCAACAATGTGGACATCTTCTCCCTGCCGCAGCCCTTCCTGGTCAGCCTGAGGAAGCGCTGTCCCAAGCAAGGCAACCTGCCCACCATCCTGGAGTTTGGAGAGAGCCAGGCCAGCGACCCCCCTGAAAGGCTACGGGGTCTAGGGGAAGAGGAGGAAACAGACGACACCAACCGGACTGAGAGCATGGGTGATCTCCGTTCGGAAGTAGAGGAAGAGCTGGATGGAGAGATGGAGATAGAGGAGATGATGGAAGAGCTGCTGGACTTTGACAGGGAGGTACAGGGGAAGGAGGACGAGGAGGAGAGCATGTGGACAGTAGGGGAGCACAGGAAAGGAGGGGCAAGGAGGAGAGAGAGGGGAGGGGATGAGGAGGAGAAGAAGGAGAGGGTGTTGCAGAGGCGAGAGGAGCGCCCAAGGAGGAGGACAAGGGCAGTGATGGCAGAGTACGAGGATGACACACAGAGCTGTTCAAGTCAGTCGCAACACTCATCTGGGGCTGTGGAGCCAATGAGAGTCGAGGAAGACAACTTTACTGACCAATCAGAACACTTTACCTGATCGGTCCCCCATGCTCAGCTTCTGTTTTACTTCCTGTGTCTACTTCTACATGGAAGGAGGCGAGAGAATTCTGTGGTTAAAAATGCTGCAGTGCTGCATGAACGTGCCACTCGATGTTCCTCCCCGATCTGATTTGTGACCAATCACAGACACTGATGGAGTGGCTGCTGAACTCAGACTGAAACTCAAGCCAATCCCAAGCAGGAAGTGTGTTTTACCTTAGCTGTCTGTTGTTTAAAGTACTAATAGACCACAGATGCTATTGCATAGTATAGACTGATAAATTATATCATGTGAAGCTTTCATGTATAGAATGTTAATCTATATTCAGGTCCTTCCTCCTTGTAATCCCAGTAATACCTACATGTGCCTGTAACACGTCCCATTACTGGTTAAAAGACAAACTAATCAGGGCCTTTATAAGGAAATGTTTTTGCCAAAAAACTACAAGTGGAACTGTGTAAAAGGCCCACATGGGTCAAAGGCCAGCCTGATGGATCATAAGCTCTCCTTCGTAGAATCCGGTTGCTGCTTAAGAAAATGATCAGATCCACTGTGTTTTAGTGGAAGAAATGTGATGTGAAATGTGATGAAGGTGAAATTAGTAAGCTAAACAAAAACAAAAAAAAAAACAGCAAAGGCCTGATAATAGCTAGAGCAATGAGTGAGACTGGGAGAAAAAGGTCCTGTTTCCAAGGCTATGCAAGGGAGAGCGGGTGACGATGAGCCAGTTTTTACTTGAGTCAACCTATAGCTAAGAGAATTAATAACTTCAGGAAATCATATCTCGATTGAAAACTTATCAGACGTAGCTCACTCAACTAAACAACAAGCTATTTCATCTCAAAATGTGGGAAGTTGAGCTTAAAACAGATGATGATCCATCTGAGAAAATAGTTACTAACCATTCTTCTAACCCTATGTGTAATTATAAAGAATTAGATCTCAATTTCTGCAAATGTAAGTCCTGGTTATTAAATAGACATTATGGCTAATTTGTCTATAGTGCTAAAAGAGGATGATGCTCTGCTAACCCTCTTAAGAAAAAGCTGACATTGGATGAAAGCTTTGTTGCTTTGAGGGTATTATCGTTGTTTTTCATTTTCACTGTCGTGACAAAAAGTTTTGGAGGTGGTACAACTGCCAAAAGAAATTTTTTTTAAATTTATTTGCCAATGAAAGTTTTTGAAACATATTAAACCCTTGTAATGGTTCTTCGCTGTATCAAACAAAGGTGAAAAATAAACTAAATAAAAAATGAAGCAGCAACGTGCATGAAAACAAACTTTGTGCCACTGCCAAAACTGTTGGCCACAACTGTACAATCTCAACTTTTGCATTAAAAGTTAACAACATTTAACATAAAACACCAATATAGTAAAAATTATGGTAAAAAAAAAAAAAAAGTATAGTTAAAAAACAGAACTCTGTTTAATTTTAAGATTTCAAAAAACTGAAGGTTTTGTCATATTCCTGTGCCCCATACGCCAGACAGTTATAGAATCACTGGTTTAATTAACACACATCTACACCAATCAAACTCTAATCACAGCATAACCGAAATAATGATCACAATTCTACTAAACTGAGGATTGGAAGCAAAACATTACCTGTTCCATGGGTCTTTATTATTGCTATTTCAGAAGTAATAGCTAAATGCATAACTCTTGGTATGCAGGAAAAAAGCAGAGTAAACTTAATCTAATCTAAGAAAACCTCAAAACTATCATAAATTAAGTTCAATTAACTAATTTTAAAGAATTGCAGCTGTACCTGGAAAGCTTTGACAGACAATTTTTTTGTGAAAAGATCTACTAGCTACTTCATCCACCTGGTTCTTGAATGGAAAACTAAATTTAAGGTCACATGACTAAAGCCTACCCAATTTATCAGTGGGCAAATACTATCAGCAGATATTAGCATCTGCATTTATAACAGCACAGTAAAAATGATATGGAAGAATTCCTATATTGCTTGGGCTATACACATGTAGGTGCTCAAATATAGGTGGAAGGTAAACTTACCTACTGGCTCATCTTATCCCTTTGTCCCCTGCAGTGGATAGAAGTGTTAACCTCATTGCCATGTGTCCCAAAGCCAAGTGCTGAAATATTTAATAGCCTTTTTCCTCATAATCCAGGTCATGCTTCACACCACGGCGCCGTACATCACATGCTTACAGTGCCATGTTTGTATATAGGTCGCTGCTATGCTGTACGCTGGGTTACAACACAATATCTTTATGCAGTATGTAGCTCTCACCCAGCTTGTGCTTTCCCTCCATTTGTCACTTATAATGCCTGCAAAAGCTTTAATAAATAAACTGTATTTTTAGATGTACAGTACATGGACATGGCAGATTTTTTAGATTGTAGAGTAGCTATTTCACAAGTACTATCACTGAATTCAAGAATTTGTATATTTTAGTGGTCTGCAGTAGCAGTATTCATGAATGTGAATAACTCTTGGAGGAAGAGCTGACCCAGGTTTTAATGACTGGCTGATCATTGAAGAAAGACTCTGTCCAGGTAAAGAATATTAAATGGGAGCAAAGTAAACCTTAAAGCAGTCAAAATTACAATGCAACTTTTTTTTCTCTCAGACCGTGGCCCTAGGTGCTAATACGCTCACCTTTGGAGCTGTTTGTGTGTAGCATAGCAAATGAAGGCTTTTTGTGATGTAAAGAGGCTTTGCAGTATCATCAATAAATTAGCATAAACACAGCTGGCTCCATTATGGAGCTATCTTGAATCACTAGCTGTACTGAGTAAAGACTAACAGCAGGGGGTGTGCATAATGACAGAAACTCTGCCAAAAATATAGAACTGGCTGTGTTAGTCACAAAAAAAACTCTCTTGTAATTCTTTTTTTATTATTTGTAGAGGTGTTTAATTGAAAGCCTCTGAGAGAGGCTAACACTGATGATGTTATGAGACTGGGCTGAAGCTCTGATGAACAGAAAGCATGTGGGCAGTAAAGTATGAAAGGAAAGGGTCTGATCCCAGTTTCCAAACTAATAACCTTTGAAGCCTGTCCCTCTGAGGGCATGAGGCCTTAATGTACACCTAATTGTTTTTCCCTAGTGTCTCTATTGCATACATACAAGTTTCAAAAGATGAGGTCAGAATATATATGTGAGTAATCCCTGACAACAGCTCACGTTTCACACTGCTTTAAACACTCAGTTTCAGACATTTTTTTCTACTACTTTCTACTGTATGTGTATTAGAGTGGATACCCCTTGTATGGTCATCTCAGGCACAGTTCTGAATATGAGCACAGAGGTCACATCTTGTTGTTTAGACCTTCTATTTTATAGCTCAGTCACACTAGAGTAATAAATAGGATAATAAATAGGACACTGTCCTTGTCACTAGTCATTTAGTGATTGCAAGGAATCTTTTTGCATTCAGTGACCAACAGCAAGTAACTGTGATCACCAGCTGGTCTCCCAGAGACTAAGCACACAACATCCTCAACGTCTGGGAAAATGCTTTTGATCACAAGGTGACTGCACAGGTGTCCTGATGGGAGGCAACCTGTCTCCAAGTAATCAAAGTCCAATTCAGACTGATTGCAAGATTCGCGAAGGTTGCAAATAACCATCTATTTTTTAAATTCAGGATGAGAACATATTACAAGATTACGATCTCTCTACGAACTCATCTGTAATGCATCTTGTCACAATAAGGGACTTGACTCAGCTAGTTGACAACTGGTAGTATATTCCTACATAAAAGCAAAGTGGCTGAGCACTTATATTACTTGTGGTTGAACTGCTGTCCTGCAGCAACTGCATCTCTATCTATGTCTGAATTTCTGGTTAAAACCTGTGAGGTTCTGGCTGAACTCTGAAGCTAATGTGAATTTCTGTTTAAGGTGAAGTTTTGTGTATGTAAACAGCAACAGAATCGACATTTTCACTAATCTATCACAGTTGTTTGCTGTATTATCACAAGCAGATTGCATGCAATTGCCAACTTGACCCCATTCAGTCTCAAACTGATAACAAACTGACTCCATCTTATTGCTGTTTTATCGCTGTGTTGACACAGCGATAAAACATGTGTAGGTTCATGTGATTCTAAAGTAAGATTATCAGGGACTGTAACATCTAGTCCTTTCATTTGAATTTGAATGATATAGATTAAAAAAAATGCTGTGCCATTTCGCTAAATCGATAGCATTTAAAGTATACCCCGCTGATTTAGCATTTTACACCTGAAACTTTGTCCAACTCAATACAAAGTCTTGATGTGACCTATGCATCTTCCTTCTGAAACCCCCCCCCCCAAAAAACTGAATCAAATCAGAACTGAATCAACAGCAGTTTCAAAAATAAGAGATTTAAGTGTCTTATTAGAGACAAATAAGAGGCTAATGTAGTCTTTAAAAGCTTGCCATAATAAGAAATGAGGAATTGGACACAGGTCTTTTGTGCTCATTCCCTCTGATTCTACACTCCTCGTATTTTTTCTTTTCAAATCTTTAGCCTTCAGACCTAACAGGTGGTGACTCAAGGGACATCACCTGAGGACACTGCAAACTTTCACATATTCAAATCTTAGGGGCTGATAATAGAAGCCAAAAAACCGGAGTTACCACAATTCCTGGAGTGACCACTGGTTCTAAACATAAATAAATGCCATTGCCTCCCATTATTACCACAGAAATAAGCATGTTTATAGCCTGGTATGGAAACATTTTGGTCTGTATGGATTTGGATTTTACTAAGGCTTAAAGTTGTTGGCTGCTAAATGTACTATAGTTGATAGCTTCCTGCTAATCATCTCTTTAGCTAATTCCAGTTGCCCATCATGTTAGGTAGCATTAGCTGATAACTTAACTCATAATCAAACCTCCACCCTCTAGTCATTCCTGGCTCCAAAAATCCAACACAGCTAGAGCCAAAATGCTAATGTTGAGGTTTCAAAATGCAGAGTCTGGAAACCATGGGTGAAGTCACTGGTGACTATATCCATCTTTTATATACAATCTATGGCCTTTATTACTGAAGCCAAATAAAAAGCCCCAAGACCTGTACATAGACATAAGTGTATGAAACAAGTGCTTCTTCCTTTTAATACTCAGCAAGAGCTTTTAACGTAAGACACGAAACTAATAAAAACATTGAAATAAGCAAATTCAACCATTTAGCAATTTACCTCATACCATAATGTGCTCAGCAGTAATAACATGATACATATACAGATGCATACAGGTAACCAACATGTCACACAAGCAGCTAACTGCTCCGTTTTACTACATTAATACAACATAGGCTGTAGAAATTCAGTGGTAAATCAATTAAATCTAATTACAAAGAGAAGCATCCCTTTAATACATCTTTACAAGCAGCTAATATTCCATTGTCCCTGTAAAATCACTTTAACCAACAGCATGTTAAGATGAACCCTTTAAACAGAGGCAGATGTAAAGCATATGTGACACTGAACTCACACTGTTGAAGTCCGTCCTTGAGAGCCACATTGAACTTATTTTTAGCAATTCTCTGTCTGTATAGAGTGTCAAATATTGATTGTTGTACAGTGAGTTCAGTTTGTGGTATGTAAACCATGCACTGGCTTTGTGTACCGCTCGTGGTCTGGACTCCATTCTTGGGGTCAGAGTCTTGTTGAAGCTTGCAGGCTTTATTTACGAATTTACATTGGCTGAAACATGTCTTTGACTGACTGCAGAGAGGCGAGAGCAGAAGAGGTATATGTACATCAGTGTGTCTGCTTTTATGTTAAGGTCATGGCAAATCAAAGCAAAGGGATCTCACAACTGGAATTAAGCTGATATGATAATTTGAAGTATTTGATCCAGAGAAAAAAAGGATTGAATATATACATATGTAAAGATTCTTCAAGCTTGCTTCCTGCTTGTGTCAGAAACTCTCATATTGTTCAGCTTTACTTTCCTCACAGAAGCCCCGAGTAAGCAAACTGATTCAAATTGTGGCCATATGTCTATAGTTTGGTGATTTTTCCTTCCCCAACTGCTCTGTACAACTATCTGCTCATCACCACATGCAGAATGACCTGTCCTTCTGCACTGCAAGATGCAAACTGATTGTGGTTTTCAGCTTATGGAGCTATAAATGCTTCCAGTGACAAGAGGATGTGAAGTTCATGCATATGTCTTGTTCAAGGACTCTTCCTGATTTATTGTGAGCTTTAAAACGAAACATGGAAATTTGAATTTGAAGGTATGGGTGTCTGTAGCCTTGAATCGTTCATGATTCTTTCCTCTGTATCTATTTTTCTGTCTATAGCATATACCTCTTTGATATTCTCCATGTTCCATTTGTCCCAAAGTTTCTTTGTTTTCGTCTGCTGTTTTGCCATGGATCTTATCAATAAATTCTCTTAAGGGAAATAAACCTGCCTTACTTTTACAATTGCGTTTTCCTCATGTGTTCATGTGTTAGCAACAGCCAACATTTGCAGGACTCTATAAACCTTGGAGTGAAGAAGCTTCCTCTATCATTACATCTGACGCTATAATACTATAGCATATTAACATATAGATAACTGTTATCTGTGCTTCTTAAAGTTATTTATATTATATACAGTCATCAAATGATGTGCCAGCAGAAAAACAGGAAAAACAATGGGCTTGGATGGGCTTATTATAAACTCTCTCTTGTTATCAAGTCATCTTTCATCTTAGCTGAATCTTTACTAAATGGTCACAGCTTTTCTCCTGACAGATGAATTTATACATGCATATTGATAAATTCACAAAATACATGTTCTAATAACTCATTTGATATTTATCTATAATGATCCAAAAACACAGCACGATGCAGCTGTAAACAAACGTATTCTATCATATGTCTGGGTTAGCGTTAGCAAGTGCACTGTGGTGGATTAAAAGGTAATAAATGACACTATAACAAAATCCATTTGTGTCAGCATCCTGAAATTGTTTTGTGTTAAATTAAGTTTTGTAAATCCATAAGTAAAAGAAGAAATACGACAGTTTAATAACACAGTTAGAAGCAGGTCCAGGGGGTGGGGGGGTGGGGGGGACAGCAGTGGGTGGAATCTTCATGGGACCCCACTTAAGATGAATTCTGACTTTCAGTTATGTAAAGGGTCTTAATACAGTCTTGTGCAAAAGTCTGAAGCCATCCTAGACTTTTTAGCTATTTTTTGCTTCCAAACAGCAAAAAATAGCAAAAGAGAACAGATTTATAACATTTTAAAAGTGGTCTTGAGCAACAGTTCTCCAGGTTTTCTGAAGGTCCACTAAGGTCCACACTGACTGCTTTTTCACCCATTTTCAGTCCAGTCCTTGAACCTGACCATTTTCAGAGGAATGTGTTTTTTTCTTTAAGCCACTTAACACTGACCTATAAATCATTCATGCATAAAAAAGCACCTAACTCTAGGAATGAACTAGTGCAGTGTTTACACCTTATTGGTTCTAATTTCTTTAGTTGACCCAATGAAAAAAGCCAAAATAATAACTCAGTTTCGTGTTGTGAAGTGTGTCCTTAAAAATATGAGGAAACTTTACAAGTGGAAGACATAAGGAGAAGTGGCAAAACATTATAGAAGCAGTGTGGGATCATCTTAACATAGACCAGAGCAAACAATATCCAGCATCCAAAGCATCCATCCAAGCTTTCAAGTCCTTCAAGAATCCTGGAGAACTGTTCCCAGAAAGTCTACTTAAAGACATTACAAGAAATCTACCTTAGAGAGTTCAGACTGTGTTTCAAGCTTGTTATAATTGTACAGACTCTGATTTCGCCTTATATGCTGTATTTTTATTTTTGTCTGCACATTTCAATCAGTCATTGTACTAATTTCCCATTTTCTTCACAAAACATAAAGAAATGGAAAGAGGTGGCTCAAGAGCTTTTGCATGGTAATGTAGTGTAGCTTTAAATTATAACATTATATAAAAGTTGAAGCAACATTTACCTTGCCAGCTGAATCTTTTTAAAAACAATGCCTATTTTGTATTTCACATCTTTTTGGCTGATAGTGGAGATAATTTCCCGTGTGTCCAGGCATCAGACACTACATGACACCCCCAGAGGTCCTGTGTCCATGCCCTAAGAGGCCAGAATTATACTGGTGGCATAAGTGGGATCTGTTGTCCATCTGCAGCCTGTTAGACTCAAACACCCAACCCAAAAGGCTGTTTGAACTATGTTTTGTGGACAGCTGAGAACAAGTTAAACTTTTTTGTTGTTGTCATGAAAACATTCATATTTGGAGAAACTGACATCCAGCATCACAACTAAATGTGAGGACATCTACCTCACATTTGAAACTGCCAGTTTTTCCTTCCCACTGTCACCAACTGCTTACTCATAAGGGGTCGTATGATTATTGGGTTTTTCTCTGTATTACTGTAGGGTTTTTTTTCCTTACAATATAAAGCATCTTCAATTAAATTTTATTTATATAGCACCAAATCACAAAAACAGTTGCCTCAAGGCGGTTTATATTGTAAGGTATAAAGCATATCCCTTACAATATATACCTTAAATGGATATTCCTGTGTTTCTTGAGGAGAAACGTGGGAATATACATGGAATGCACATACAAAGGCTGTAAGTAGCCTTTATTTTATCATTGTTTTCCGCGTGATACAATACTCCAGATTTGCTTTACTCGACCTCATTATTTACAGCGATCATTAATAAGTGTTTATGTTGGTGGTACACATAGGACATGACCTGCTGTCTTCTGTGGTTACATTTGATTGCAAAATGAAGCTCTCTTATCCACAGAAAACTTAGCAGGTATAATTTACTTTAACTAGTCTCACGGGAGTACCGAAGCTTGACATGTAGGTGTGACAACCGTAATATTGACAAGTCTTTGAGTGACACCTAGTGGTCCATATTACAAATTGCAGCTAATCTATTTTATGTTCACTTGGTTAAAATGAAAACTATATCAAGTTATTTACATAACTGTGTGAGAAAGAATTTAAGCATTGGTGTGCATAACGCTCTGCACTCGGTGCAGCAGTGGGATAAGCTTTGGCTTTCACAACCCACCACCATGAAACACTTCGTCAAATCCAACGAAGTTAGCCTGAGCAGGAAAAGCACTTTCGTGACCATCGCCACGATACAACTTTAAAAAATTTTAATTTCTGTAATAAAATAATAAACGACATGACATCTTATGATACACTCCCCCAAATGCTGTAGGTATTTTCGAACTTACTCTAACAATTTGTGCTTGTTTTTTTTACAACACCTCGCTCGAAACGGATGACGGACGATACTAACTTGGATTACGACTAGCTTGACGCTGGCGCGTGCGCCGTAAGTGTGATACATCATATCCGGTGAGAGGGGTCTTTTTTTTGTTTTCGCGTATCCGCCATTTCAGTTTTTGAAGTTAGTTGTCATCAGCGGCTGGATTGTAGCTGGATTTCTGGCGTTAAAACGCATAATAGGACGAACAGAGCTGACTTCTGAGCACGAACCAAGTCAGAGTCCCTTTTTATCAGGTGCCTGAGCTTCAGCGTCGGAGAATTGATGCCCAAACGGCCAGCTGCGGATGTCGCCTGTTTACTAAACGTGCTCTAGGCGCTAAAGTTTTTGTATGAGTTGAACGCTCCGCCTGTGGATAACGGGAGGGAGAGCAGGGAAGGCCCGGTGAAGCCTCGGCTTTGGAGTGGTTATCATGGCCGGAAATTTTGACGCGGAGGACCGTGGCAGTTGGTACTGGGGTCGGTTGAGCAGACAGGAGGCTGTGTCTCTGTTGCAGGGGCAAAGGCATGGCGTGTTTCTGGTTCGGGACTCCATCACCAGCCCCGGCGACTACGTGCTCTCGGTGTCAGAGAACTCCAAAGTCTCGCATTACATAATTAACAGCATCAGCAACAACCGACAATCTGGTCCAGGTAAGCTAGCAGAGCTGGGGGTACGGGGTGGGGGGAGGCTCGATATTTGGAGATGCTGATGTGACCATTCTTGCATGACTTGCACCAAAGAAGATGCGCAATAGTGCATTTTCCTGGCAGGCCAGACACACTGAAACATGTTTCAGTTTGACGTTAGCTCAGACGGACAATTCTTTGTGCGTTATGCAATACACTGTTTTTAAGAAATCACAAATTGATGGTTTGTGTGTCTATAGGCTCCGGAGTGGGCGGTATGCGTTCTTAAATCGCGCACTATATCAGTGTAAGGGCCGGTGTAACATTATATAAGCCAAATTGTCAAACTGGAAGCAAATCACCTTAAAAAAGAAAAAAAGAAGTCTCTCTCATAGACCGATTTTGGCAGACTTTGATCTGAAAAAAGCGTCTGTTTGGTTGTATTCCCCCATGCATTTTCCAGAACACTTACTGGAAGAAACATGACATGTATGAGGAAAATGTAAAATAAGGAAACTGAAAGACTTCCTGGTTATGTTGGAAATCACCACCATCATATTTGTGTACATAAATAGGCTGCATTCAGATTTCCCAGATGTGAACACTAATAGATAAGGGAGTGTTTCGGATGAGTAATGATTTCATTTTTCTGCTTCTAACTTCCCCTTTTACCTGTCCTCCCTCTTTTTCTCCAGGTTTGGCCCATCCAAGGTTCCGTATCGGCGACCAGGAGTTTGACGCACTACCTGCTTTGCTAGAGTTCTATAAAATCCACTACTTGGATACCACCACCTTAATAGAACCCATCAACAAATCTAAACACCCCACCTTCATGAGTGCTGGTCCCGGTGGAGGCCCCCCACCACGCCTGGAGGATGAGTATGTTCGGGCACTTTTTGATTTCCCCGGCAATGACGACGAGGATCTCCCATTCAGGAAAGGTGATATCCTCCGAGTTTTAGAGAAACCAGAGGAGCAGTGGTGGAACGCCCAGAACTCAGAAGGCCGCACAGGGATGATCCCAGTGCCGTACGTGGAGAAGTACCGACCGGCATCCCCCAGTTCGGTGGTGGGGTCTAGCATGTCCAGTGCTGCGCCTGGTGGGATGGGGATGCTGGGGAACTCTGACGGCTCTGCAGGACCATCTGGCGCTCCACTGCTGGGAGACCCCAGCCAGTACGCCCAGCCCACACCCCTCCCAAACCTCCAGAACGGACCTGTCTATGCCAGGGCAATACAGAAGAGGGTGCCTAATGCCTATGACAAGACAGCCCTGGCCTTAGAGGTAAATATGGCTGTATGGGTAGTGTAATTTTTTTTCTCCTTATAACATGCACTGGAAGCTTGGAGATAGTTAGGAAGACGGATGTAGATCCAGCCCTTCTAGCTTATCAAGACTGAACTCACATTCTTTGGCTTTCTTTCCTCATTGTGCTTTTGGCCAGTTCTTCCTCATTATTTGTTGAGCTGGGTGAAGAGTAATCAAGGTCAGAAAGTGATTAAGCAGCTCTCTGTTAGGTTCTGTAGTTAATCTGCTCTTTTAATTTCTCCTCTGTTGAAATCAGTCCACGACCATTACAGATTGACCTGCAAGTCTCTACACAGTGGTTATAAATACCCTGGCTTCCTCCTTATAGACTTGTGCTCTAGTCAGTAGACGAGTGTTTGCGCTTTCCCCAAGATTTGAACCTAAATAGGAGACTCCAAGTATGACTGCCATTAAGTGCTACTCGCTGCTCATGGCGGCTGGGCTGTTAAACTGTCCGGAAGTGAGAGCGGGGCTCCCACGGAGCAGGTCATTGGGGGAAGGAAATAGTTTGTGTTTGGGAACAGGACCATTTCCTCTGGTCTCTGTGAAGCCAGGAGTCCAGCTGAGCCACAAATGGGACTAGGAGGTTAAACTGAGCGTGCTCTGTCTCTGCTCCTCTGCTGTTGGATGGCTAAAGATACCTCTACCCACATTTTGTTTTTCATTCTGACAAACAAGCTATTTCTCTGACTTGTTCAGCAGCCAGAAAAATAGCTTCAATTTGCTTGAAAAAATTTTTCGCATATGACAGAGACATCCTTTGTATGAACTGGATTCTGCCACTCCCACCTGTGGAGGACCTTTCTGGGTTAGGCCCATGTGAGACAATGTGTTTTCTCCAGTGTGTTTGGCCATTAGTTACTCATCATGGCAGCACTGGACAGTTAATTATTAGCTTACATTTCCTTGATGGTAAAGATCACTGTTTATTTTGAGCAGTTAATTTGTGTTATGTAAATCCTGCTTCATGTGGCTCTGGTTATTCACTTGTTTTCTCAGTTCCAACACACAAAACTTGTCAGCTTCACAGAGACTTCATTATCGCTGGAGTTTATTATAGAAATGTACTTAAGCTTGAGTCATCATAAAGGTCGAAGTCCATATAGTTGGAGATAAAGGTAGTAGGGATATTACCATGAACATGTGTAATTCCAGTAGCCTTGGATTCAGTTTGGCACTGCAGCTGCTAATTATTCCTATTATTCTTTAAATTTGCATGTTTTAATACTAATATTTAATATTTTACTACATTTAGATGAAATATGACTGTAATGAGTTCTTAAAGAATTTTCACCTCTCTGAAACACTAACCCTCATTTGCATAAAACTTTTATATCAGTTGGACTGTGAAATGTCACAGAGATGGTGAAAGCATTCATTTTATTATTACTCACATCAAAAACGGCAGACAAGAGTCTGACAATCTGAAGCTACAACCAGAGAATGTGCACATTGTTTTTGACTATATACGGCAGGTAAAATGAGTGTTCAATATGTCACCAATTTTCTTAGTAAATATATTTCTAAAGGTGCTACTGACATGAAATTCTCACCAGATGTTGGTAACAACCCATCCAATCCACACACGCAACGAAAACAAACCGTAGATGTCTATAAGTTATGTTATGTGTAATAATGAGAAATGACACAGGGAAAAAGTATTGAACACGTGAAGAAAGGGAAGTGCAGAAAGGCATGGAAAGTCATGACAGCTGCTGAAATCTATCAGTGATTAGAAAGCAATCCTGCCACTTAGTGGAAATTAATATCGGCTCGTTCAGTCCCAACTGATGCATTACAAAACGGTGTCACACAAGCAGGATCTCATGATAGGTAAAACCAGTGAGCTCCCTCAAGACCTTCACAACATTATTCTTGCAAAACACACTAATGGCATTGGTTCCAGAAGGATTTCTAAACTACTGAAGGTTCCAGTGAGCAGTGTTGGGGCCATAATCCGGAAGTGGAAAAACCATCAATTTACTATAAACTGGCCACGACCAGGTGCTCCCTGCATGATTTCAGACAGAGGAGTGAAAATGATCAGAATCAGAAATGCTGGAGCCTTCAGGATTTGAAAACAGAATCACATTTAGAAATGCATGTGACTGGTTTCTCTATACAGTAGGTGTCTTGAAGCTGGCATCACCAAGTATTAAGTATATTAAGTATGAAGTATTAAATACATTTCAGTAAGCATGTCCGATACTTATTTTACCTGCAGTACATTCAAATCACAATTTAGTAACAC
>VVHJ01061203.1:8492-23928 GCA_015107715.1 Tylochromis polylepis | reverse complement strand
GCTCCGGATAAATTTGAAAACGGCGTTTCCGTCTAAAAACGCTCCGCGTCCACACTATCGTTTTCAATCGTTTCCGAAAACGCGTACGTTCCTGTACCGCGCATGCGTGTACAGGAACGTACACGCATTCTGTGTGTACGTCTTACGTCAAACGTAAGACGATTCGACCTGCGTCATTTCCGTCTGCCGTTTATCTACTTATTTACTTTACATTCCGTCTTCTTTGAAGAAAAGCTATCTGGAGCATGTACAAACTGATATTAATCTTTAATAGGGCTGTCAAAATTGAGAGCAAACAAAACAACTGCTGTACAATGCCGTCCGCCATCTTAGTTGAATTGGTCACATGACTGCATCACATGACTAAAATGCGTCATCGTTTCCGAAAGCCTCCGTTTTTGCAGTCCACACTGCGACACGAAAACAGCGTTTTCCAAAATCTCCACTTTTGCCGGAGTTTTTAGAAAGAATCGTTTTAAGAGGCGACATCTCCGTTTGTGTGTAAACGAAAGGCGTAAACGAAGGGGAAAGTATACGTTTTTAAGGGAAAACGTACATGTGTAAACGGGGCCTAAAAGTCTGCCCCTCTTACCCCAGTCGCGGGTTCACGGCCACGGCAGATGGGTGACCCAGGTCAGTCTTGACAAGGTGCTTCCTGTAGCGTCCATCCAGCAAGGCCACTTCTAACCTCTGCAGCGTGGAGTCTGCCCAGTAAAGGTTTCTAAAAAACAAGAAACAAAATTATCAGGGAGCTGCAAAAAGATTCTGGTGCTTTATGGGCAAAACCCCTAAACTTTTGATGTAAATGAAAATATTTTTTAAATATAGTTGGATTAGGATTAAGGCATTAGAGCACTGAACTGTTGTAACCAGGTAAGCTCACCTGCTGACCCAATCCACAGCGATGCCGTCTGGGCTGGTGATGTATTTGATGCCGAGATCAACAGCAGCGCCGATGTTATTACTGCCATCGTCCACTGACGGTATGTACGCTCTCTTAATGGCGCCTGGTACAGAGTCTTTACCAGCAACAGTGAAATACACCATACCTGACAAAACACATTTGTTTTTGGTGTAATTTGTGTGCACCCAGGTGTACTATGTGGTTTTTATAGCAGGTAGTCTTAATTATAGGGAGACAGATTGGTCAAAATATCGATAGTATCGATACCAATGCTGATACTAGCACGATAGAATCTATACTTTGGTTACATACTGAACTCAGAGGACAGAAACAATATGTATTGTTTATAGTAGTATTATTATCTTCTTTTTTTGGAAATGAAAAAATATACCTCTCTCCTACATAAGCTGGCTTTATCGGTATTGGTATAATATCGTCAATACTGGCATCGTATTTACTCTGCGGTATCACACAACACTAATGTTAATCCATGCATATCTTACTGAATCCTGTGTTGCTGTGGTCCCAGTCGTAGTCGAGAGCCATGATGTGCTCCTGTTCTTCAATGAAGTCATGGTAGCCCTCTGTCTGCAGGTTGAACCTCCGGATACGAATGTTCTCCGGTAGAAGCAGCATGGGAGTCGCTCCTGTTGGACACACACATACATGTTTACATGTTTTTGTCACTAATATAATATAATATAATATAAAAATTAATTAAAAGTGCATTCTTATTGTTTAAAGACATTTCATTAAGGTGCACAGGCTGGTCTCTGAAATCTTTTATTTAAGAATTACAGTCTCTCCACCAATAAAATGATAAGTAGATGTAGGCCATACTGATCATTTTATGAAATACACATTGTAAAATATATAAATATATAAAATGATGTAGGTAATTTTTAACAGCAATAGAAACAACAGTTATTAGTTACAACAGCATTCTTACTGTTTCAAATCTAGCAAGAGAAAAGGCATGCCAGCTAACTAGACCCACCATTAAATCATTGATGAATCTGTTTTTCACACTTAGATGAGAAAGAAGACTGCAAATGAGGCCAAAAATATATTTCAGTGGCTGTGAAGTCTTCTAGGCTCCAAAGAAAACCCAGCTGTTCTTACCCGCAGCCTCGCACATTTTGCCGTTGCCCACTCTCCTGTAGCCGGGGGCACACTCACAGTCGTAGCTGCCTTTAGTGTTCTTACAGACCTGAGGACAGGTGCCGTAGACCTCACACTCATTGATGTCTGAAAGAGTCACCCGGCAGGATCAGAAGGTGTGTGGGTTTTACCCAACAGATATTTAACTAGACATTTATATTTGTCATGTGTGAGTGTGTGTACCCAGGCAGGTGTAGGTGCTGTCTGGGTCCACTGTGTATCCGGGGCTGCAGGAGCAGATGAAGCCTGTGCCATTAAGGTTTGTGCACTCATGCTGGCACAGATTCTCATCACAGTTGCGATCGAGGCCAAAATCTGGAGGACAGACAACATGCAAAAAAACAGCTTTTGAGCCACACGCAAGAGCTACTTACAGGCTTAGTTTACACAAGCAGATTAATTCAGATATAACCCAGTAATCTGGTTAAATGTATTCACCATCACTGAACGTACGTGTAACCACCTCGATAAAAGCAGATGTTTTTACAGTTTACTGGCTGGGAGCACTGCTAAGGAAGAAAGACATCAGCAATGAGCTTAGAGTAGCAACTGCTGCTGCCCATTAATCTAAAAAAAGCATTATAAAGCCCATTTCAAATAATCTGAAGCCCATCAGTCTACAGTGAGAAAGATTCAAAACAGTTGGCAGTGTTTTCAGGAGGTGACGTTCCAGTAAATTCACCCCAAGGTCAGACTTTACAGTGCTCAGAGAAACTACAAAAAACCCTAACAGTTACATCTCAGACTCTCCAGGCCTCAGTTAACGTGTTAAATGTTAAAGTTCATGACAGCAGAATCAGAAACAGACTGAACAAGTACGACTTCTATGGAAGTGTTACCCGAAAAACAGTCTCCTCTATAAAATGAACACGGCAGCACAGCTCAGGTTTGCAAAGTTGCAACTGAATAAACTACAAGACTTCTGGAACAATGTCCTTTTGACATACAAGACCAAATTTGAGATGTTTGGCCATGGACAGTGTCACATTTGGTGTAAAAACAAACACAGCTTACCAGCTGTTAAACACTTTGGTGGAAGGATCATGATTTGGGCTCGTTTTGTAGCCACACAACCTGGGCATGTTGCAGCCATTGAGTCGGCCATGAACTCCTCTGTATAACAAAGTAATCTAGAGTCAAATGTGAGGCCATCTGTCTGACAGATAAACCTTGGCTGAAATTGGGTCGTGTAACAGGACAATGATCCCAAGCAAATCTACAACAGAATGGCTGAAAAAGAAAAGACTCAAGGTTTCTCAAAGCGCAAAGTCCAGACCTCAGCTAGGTTGAAATCCTGTGGTGGGACTTTAAGATGACTGTGCATCAACAAATGCCCACAAACCTCAATTAAGTGAAGCAATGTTGTAGCAAAGAGTGGACCAAAATTCCACAGTGATGTCAAAGACTAATAAAATCATACAGAAAATGTTTCTTTCAAGTTATTGCAGATAAAGGTGGTTCTAAAAGCTGTGAAATAATGGTTATTAGTTAGCTTTTCACTCACTGCTTCTTTGGCTTAGCTTTTGTTAAATAAATAATGACACCGTGTCATGCTGATGTTCATGTCTGGTTGGACCCAGTAAAGACCAGAGGATTTTTATTATGTCTTGATACTTGAAACCTTAATTTCTTTGTTATATGACTGTATGGAAACTGGTGTTGGACATGATTGAATCCATGAAAACATCATACCTCGAGTACACCCTGACACCCTCTATAATGTGCTCTGGATGTCAGACTTCATTAGAATATTGAAGTAAATATCTATATTTGTGATCTGCATATCTCATTATTTTGACAACAGTTATAATACTGTTATCTTATAATTCTCCTTAATGCAAGCCATTTATTTATTGTTTTAAGAGGATAATAACCAATCTATTAAAAGTCACATGAGCTGATTATGAGAAATATCTCCTCTTTCTGTAGAAGAGCACATAATCTCAATTATGTAATATGATACATAGATCATACGCATGCCATATTTCCTACTGATCGCACAATGCATTTGTTTTTGTTTGGTCAATATAATGCTCTGCCTGAACCAAAACACCGTAAATCTTTTATTAAAGCTCTGTGAAAACACCATCATCACTCATCCTAAAGGATTCATGCTGTTTTTCCCAGGAACATTTAATTGCAGCCATTGAGTTAAAATGAAAAGAGGACGCCGTCCTCCTGCCAGGAAGCTGAATAAGTGTTTTGTTGCGGCACTTACTGCAGCCCACTTCGTCTGTGCGGTCTCCACAGTTGTCATTGTGGTCACACACGTATGGCAGGGGCACGCAGTGTCCGTTGGTGCATTTAAACTCTTCCAGTGTGCAGGGGGCCAGTGTGGGCTCGTGGCCTGTGAAGGACACAGTCGAGATGAATCATCAGCACAAGTATTCAGAAATGGTTGAGTGGGTATACAGCCCACCGCTGAAAGCATCACCTCCACTTATCTAAGATTAAATTCAGAGCTTTTTCTAGAAGCTCTTCACTTCTAAATTTTCAAACACAACTCCTCCCACTAGATTAAAGCGTAAACATGCCTTTCACTTGTATATTACAGCGCTGCACATCTTCACTGTCTCTTGCCGACAAACAAGTGGATTTAGATGAGCAAGCCAATGTCCACCTCTGCTCTGAACCAAACTATTTAATCTCCTCTCAAAATAATTTGCTCTGATTGATGTTTAAGCTGATTGTGTAACAATTCCATACAACAGACTTTTTCCATATCCTTGTTATGTTTCAGCTTTGTGTCCTGTGCAGGCACTGATGTCATTTTGGGATTTCCCATTTGACTGGCTTTAGAGAGGAAAGTTCAGGATCAGCATTAGTGTTGTGTGGACTAATGCCTGACAATCCCTGTAACTGATGATAAGAGGTGCATTTGCTGAAACTAATACACAATCTGATTATGTTCACAGACAAAAAGGAAGACATACATATACAGTGCTGTGAAAACGTATTTGCACCCTTCCTGATTTATTCCTTTTTTTTTGCATATTTGTCACACTTACCCGTTTCAGATCATCAAAAAAGGTTAACAGTGCACAATGATAATCCGAGTAAATACACAATGCTGTTTTTAAATGATGATTTTGTCTATTAAGGGAAAAAATTATCCAAACCTACCTGACCCTCTGTGAAAAAATAATTGCCCTTAAACCGAATAACTGATTTTCCTGCCCTTGGCAGCAAGAGATGAATTCAAGCGTTTCTGATAACCGGCAATGCATTTTTCAAGTTTCTCGTTTAAATTCTGGATGGTTTTTGAGCATGCATGACCTGCCAAAACATCTCAATCAGATTTAAGTCTGGACTTTGACTAGGCTACTCCAAAAGGGTTTTTCTTTTGTTCTTTTGCTCTTCATGCTGGTGTGTTTCCATAACCCGAGTACTCTTGAGTTTCAATTCAATTCAGTTTTATTTATATAGTGCCAATCACAACAACAGCTGTCTGAAGGTGCTTTATATTGTAAGGTAAAGACCCTACAATAATACAAAGAAAACAGAGAAAACCCCAACAATCATGTGACCCTATGCGCAAGAGCTTTGGCGACAGTGGGACGGAAAAACCCCCTTTTAACAGGAAGAAACCTCCAGCAGAACCAGGCTCAGGGAGAGGCAACCATCTACCATGACCAGTTGGGTTTAGGGGAGGAAGACAGGATACAGGACAAGGTAATTTAAACTGCATTGTGTATTTCCTCTGGCTTGTCTAACATTAGAATTTATTTGATTGTCTATAACATATAAATATGAAAAATATGCAAAAACACGAAACTGAGCAGGGGACAAATACTTTTTCACAGCACCATATATTTACACAGTACATTAAACATAGTTTATGCATAGGGCAACTACAAAACATCAATGTTTATGTCTCCATATTGCCAAATGTTCAGCTATCCTATTCTATTAACACCCTGCTACACCCTGCTCAAATGTCCAGTAACTAATCAGATTTGTGCATTTAAATGTATATTTTTAGTCATGTTAAAATATGCAGATTGCAGGACTGTGTGAGTGGGAGTCATACAGAGGTCTTCTTTCTCATCACTGCCGTCTCCACAGTCGTCCTTCTTATTACACAGCACTCCAGCATAGACACAGTAGCCGTTAGCACAGCGGAACCGGGACGGCATCTCACAGGTGATGTTCACTGGTTAAACACAAGCAAACGCAACTTGAGACCAACGTCTTGTATTAAGTATACACAGACATATATTAACTAAACACTGCTACTATTTAATTCCACATCTTATTTCAAATGATATTTTCATACGAAGCCTTTAACCCTCCTCTTTTTCTTCTCTGTGTATTTTATATGTATGTATGTATATATATATATATATATATATAAAAAAATAACAAGCTTCTCACAGCATAAATTGAGTTGCTCGTCAGATCTGTCCCCACAGTCATCAATGCCATCGCACACCCAGCCTTGGTTCACACAGATATGGTTCGCACACTGGAACTGGTGCCCAGGGCAGTAACGGCCTCCAGGGTATCGAGTAGCTGGAAAGATCGGGACAATGAGGGAGATAGTTTGCACATTATTACTAAAATCTGTTGATTTTTTTTCCTTCTTTTCCAAGATCATGTTTTAAACTGTCTTTCTTAAAGAGACATATCAGTGGATGAATAAAACCATCCGAGTATCACTGAACACCATTCTGGTCAATGTTTCTCTTAAAGCTGCTCCTTTTCAAAGTTGGTCCACTTCTCTTAACTTTCTTTTTATTGCCACAGTTATTTGAATTATTGTTGGTAACTTTTTTCTGATTTGTACCGTCCTTGGACATGCTGGTTGGTAGATTTTTCTATTTTCTACAAACATGTTATTACCACTTTCCTTCCACAGCCCTGCTTCTGCTGTATGGCAACCAGAAGAACAAAAACCGACATGTTCCCAGAAATCAAAGGACGACATGCAGAGAAAGCATAGGGGAACGAAGTGATGAGGCAAAAACAGATGGGTCCAAGCGGCAGAGAGTTTTCTTCCATCATCACAGACAATCTGAGATTGCCGGACAATATGCGAGAAGAGCTGAGGGGACTTCTTTTTTTTTTCTTTTCGTGTATGGCTACATGTTTTACAGAGACAAGGATAGAGCAATTACGCTGAATTCCCACTGTTACCATTTCAGAGGTGCTTTGGGCAAACGGGAATAAATTCAAGTGTGGAAAGTGAAGAGACGGATGGCTTGCAGCTTTCATCAACAACAAATGAAGCCACCCTATTTACATTACCTTGGAGGATCATATCTGCAGACATATCTCAGACTTTAAACCGTTAGCTGCAAGAATACCTTAATGGATTAATGGATGGAGTGCTTGTATAATTGTACAAATTTCATATATTCAAGCAACGGTTACAATTTATCAAACTTATTCTGGATTTAATCTTAATATCTGGGAAATTTGGCATCGACAGGACGCACGTGACAAAGATTGGTTTTCAGTCTACAGTCAATTTGGAAGCATTTTATTGCTTCATTGGATAATAGTTAACAAAATGACTGGACAGAAAAGGAAAGAATGCAGAGAAATGACTGCAGTTGATGGTTTGCCTCACTTCCTGGATGATCAGGGCCCTACAGGTGTAAAGTTTAACCACACCAAATTATTTAGTGTGTGTTCAAATGTGAAAAAAGGGGAATAGCTTATATGTCTTATATAGCTACTCTGCAGTTTAATTCCAGGGGTAAACTAATATGTGTGTGAATGCAATTTTAAAAACATCTTATTGTGTTTCTCACTTCATTTAAGCTTTAAGCAAAACTTGCAAATACCTGTCTGCTGTTTGACTGTTGTGCCACATTTTCATTCTTTTGAAGCCTTAAAGCCTGAATAATTACCTCGCACACATATAAACAGAAAGAAAAATTTTAAAAAACTGCGGGGGCCCAGTGCCATTAATTTTCATGCTGTAAACTTACGACAGCTGGTCTCATCTGACAGATCCAGACAGTCGGGTCGGCCGTCGCATTGCAGAATGGCGGGGATACAGTGACCCGAGTCACACTGGAAAAAACCTGGACGACATGTCTGCAACTCTGGAAGAGAGCCAAGATGTTATGTTGATGTGTGTGTTTGCGCCGGTGTGTGTTTTGTTTACGGCTGGATGTAATTTTAAGGAGGCCAAGGAGTTTGCAAGAGGAGGCAGCGTCTGCTCACCGCAGTCTCGCTCGTCCGAGTTGTCCCCACAGTCGTTGTCGTGGTCACACACCCAGTTTCCGGGAATGCACTGCTCGTTGTCACATCGAAACTCACTTTCAGAGCACGACCTTGGCTCTAGAGACACGTACGCACACATGTTCAGCATGAGATGTGTGGCCCCCATAATATGAGGCTTAAAACTACATGAGTAAAAAGCAGTCAGCTTGGCTTTAAGAAACATTTTTAATAAGAAGACATTTTTGCCTGTTTTGAAACGGATTGCACTGAAAAACTTACGGCAGTTTCTCTCGTCTGAGCCGTCGCCGCAGTCGTTAGAGCCATCACACTGCCAGCGGATGGGAATGCAGCGGTGATTGTCACAACGGAAATCTCCCAGAGGGTCACAGGTCACTTCCTCTGTTATAAAACAGCAGCACAAAAGGTGTTTGAACATGTGGTCATGAGAACATTTTGGGAAATAAAACACTGAAACCAAACACTTGAAGGTAGAGCAAGTCAATTTTTAGGATATTTAATAGAATAAAAGAAGGTTGTACTCATAAATATACATTGATCAGTGTGATGCTACATCTTCCAAGAGATTGATGCAAACTTAGAACTAATCCATTAAAGATACAAAAAAGTGGGAATCAGTTTGTGGAAGCCCCGCTATCTTGCATATAGTGGCGGAGATGGACTTCGCTGTCAGGTCTCTAAGACATGAAAATATGCATAAATATGCTTATTTATTCCCGATATTGTCACATTTACTTATTATCGCTGTCATCAAACAGAAGTAAGCTTTCCTGACACATATGTTTGCCCTACAGCAGCCACCGTAGGCAGGATTATGAACTTGAATTGGCCAGGGTAAGAAAACAGAATTCAGTTTGCAGTCTACTGACATCTAGTGGTGATATTTTATACACTGTAGCTTTAACTTCATGAGTTCTTTATGATCTCAAAGTCTTTTCAGACACAGCCTGATACATTTTCACTAATAAATAGTAATTGTGTGTGACCGCCTTCTTACAGTGCAATTTCTGCTTACATAAGATGATGTATCTTTGCTATTTGTCTTTATTGTTCTCCATCATACCCATTATTATTTAATCTTTGGAACTGGAGCTTTAAAGTCAGCTACAGCCAAGGCTGAAACAAACAAATACTTCATTTAATTATTGAGCGGTGTAAATGAGCTGTAACTGTATTCAGATTTCTTCTTCTGGATTAGGCACTACAGACCTTGTAGTTCTAAAGTACACCACAACATCATCAGATCTTTAGGAACTAATTTAAGATTTTGACACATGTGCAGTATGCAGCTGGTCTGACAGCCCCGCCTCCCGAAAATAATGCATCTGCTGACACACGAGCACTGACCACAGCCTTCCTCGTCGCTGTTGTCGATGCAGTCATTTGAGCCATCGCAGCGGGCCCACTGAGGAATACAGCGGTAGTTTGTCTTGCAGGAGAACTCGGTATCCTCATCGCATTTGTAGTCTGGACCCACTGCGGAGACAAGGCAACAGAGACATCAGGCAAAGGATGGAAGGAAAGTGGCGAGATTAGTAGTGAGATCGAAAATAAAATCTGCAAGGTGACAAGAGGGTGAGAAATAATGAGGGAGGATGAATTGAGACAGAGCCAGACAGACAGTAATTAGAAGCAGAAGGAAGAGAAGGAAGAGGGGGAGGAGGGGGGAGGGAGGGAGGGAAAGGAGAGATTGACTGTGCAACTTAAATTTAGAAAAATCAACACTACGTGCAGCTTCATTAATTCACCCAGGTTACACCTGAGCTGTGTCTAAATCGATTGTATATCTCTGAAAGAGATAAGTCGATGCCTGATTAAATGGTCACGCTGTTCAGCAAAGTGCACGGCTATTATCAATTAAGCTGCTCCTTTTGTGCTCATCACAGACACACGTGGGGAAAACAAAAGGAAATCATGGTTGGCACAGATTTAATTTGCGTGATAGCCGCCGTGGCTTTATTTCTGTTGCAATTTCCCAATGTAGCACTCACTGCAGACTTCAAACGGCTCATCAGATCCATCACCACAGTCGTCCTGGACATCACACACATACACTGATGGCACGCAGCGGCCGTTTGCACACGTGAACTCTCCCGGTCTGCAGGTCTTCTGGGAACAAGACTCCGCATCCTCATCACTGCCATCTGAACAGTCAACTACTCCATCGCAGTGCCAGGACACGGGAATGCACCTCTTGTTTTTACACTGGAACTGGTTTTCAGCACAGCGGTGATCACCTGCGAGGACAGGAAACAGATTTACCATTGAACCCTCTTTCTGAAAGCAGAAACAGCTAAAAACTTTAATCTGGTAAATGTAGAGCAATTTTTCTGTTCGATTTTCATTAACATTAAGTTTTCTGGTGAGTTATTTATAGTTCTTATTCAACATTTAATGTGACTGTCATACTGCAGAGAGCAGCATCCTCATCTGAGCCATCAGGGCAGTCTCGGTGGCCGTCGCAGATGAAGCCGGGGTAGGTGCAGTTGCCATCTTGACACTGGAACAGGCCAACTGGACAATAGCGAGGTGGGCAGGTCTGAGGTTCATCCGAGCTGTCACCACAGTCCGACTGGCCATCACACTTCCACCATATAGGAACGCACCTAAGGACAAGAAAAAGTACAAAGAGCTTTACCCCTGATGATGTCTAATATGCTGTACAGTAAAGTATCATGACTTTCTGTCACACTAACTTCTCATTGTCCCCACAGCGGAACTGGGTGCTGGAGCAGTCAGCAACACATTGGATCTTAAATCCAACAGCCAAGCCAATGAAATGATCGGGACACTCGCAGGTAGCTCGCTGCCCTCCAGGCGCGATCAGACACAGATGACTGCAGGTCAGGTCATGGGAAGAGCAAGGGTTTTCACCTGGGGAATAAGCCGATTAAAAATAACATATATTCTGCAGGTTTGTCATGATGGTGGGAATATAAAGAACACAGTTGTCATATACTTACTTCGAGGCTGCCTGTAGGGATGGTAGACGTGAATGTCATATGGACGATGGGTGTTGTTGCCCATAACTGTACGCTCCTCACCAGTGTACTTATGAGCTTTTTCCACAGTGTGCGTGTTCCAGTCCGTCCAGTAGACCCAGTCCTCAAATAGAGAAACAGCAAATACATGGGGAAGTGAGCCAGCGATGGCCCGGTGCCGATTCTGGCCGTCCATGTCTGCAAAGCTAAGATGCACAGGACAGGAAGGTCATACAATGTGACTAATTACCATGTACAAACATAAAGAGAAACTAATGTTTGGATAATTCAGTGCAAAATAGAAGTAAACATTCTGTGGGATACTTCATGAACTCACTCCAAAAAGTTAAGGTGGGAATCAGCAAAGAAGATCTTGTTGGTGGTGTAGTCTATAGTTAGAGCATTAGGCCACTCCAGCTTGGTTGTGATAATGGCACTGACATTTGTTCCATCCATGCCAGCTCTGCCAATATATGCTGCGTCACCCCAGTCGGTCCAGTACAGCCATCTGGGCAAAAGAGGGCAGGAATGAGGGAAAGAGGGATGAGGAAAAGTCCACGCAAAGGACTGGGAACAAATAAAAACTGGCTGACAGAAACAACTGCACACATTTGGTTTTAGAGTCAGCCATAGAATTTCTGTGTGTGTGAGTGTGTGTGTCTGTGAATACCCATATTTAGGGTTGACAGCCACAGCACGAGGTCGGCTGATAATGTAGGTGTGATTTCTATCTGTGAAGTGCTCTGACAGCAGTTTCCTCTGGTAGCGCCCATCCAGCTCAATCACATGAACTGAGCCGTAATAACTGTCCACCCAGTACAACTTCCTGCAGGAGACAAAAAGTAAATAAATGTATAAATTAAAAAGATGTTGTTGTTTGAGAAACGCTATTCATGAAAAAATAAAAAATAGGAGTACATGTGCAAACAATTGTTTTCCATATAAATGTATCTGTATCTGAAAATGACTTCTTATTACTTAATAATCTAAATACTTATATCTATCAGATTATTATCTATTAAGTTTCTCCTGTTTTACAAACCTGCCAACCCAGTCCAGTGCCAGGCCTTCAGCTCCTCCTATATTGTTGTCCACCAGCGTCTCCCTGTCGCTCCCATCAAAGCGCATCCTCTCAATCTTTCCCGCGCCTACGTCCAGCCAGTACAGCCTCTTCTCATAGTGATCAAATTCTAATGCCACCACATTAGTCAGGCCCTGCAGGACTATACTCAAATGTAACCCGTCAGTGGTCAAATTGCGGATGTAGTAGCGATTGGTATACAAGAGGTACGGGTTGATGCCGCTGTTCTGACGGCAGGTGCGTCCATCTGGTTCGCGGATGTACCCCGGGGCGCATTTGCAGTAATAAGAGCCAAAAGTGTTCTCGCAGATCTGGCTGCAGACGGCGGGTGTGCTGACACACTCGTCAAGGTCCTCGCAGGCTTTGCCATCTGGCATGAGCTGGTAGCCTGGGTTGCAGGAGCAGTAATAACCGGTGAGAGTGTCAGTGCAGATTTGGGCGCACTTGTGGACTGCTGGGTTGAGACACTCATTAATTCCTAAAGAGAATAAAGAAAAAGTGAGAAGCTGAGCAAAGACAGGATATGTATGGGGATCTGACACTGGCAGCAAAATGAGCACTCAGAGAGCACGACTCTCCACAAAGGGCAAGAGCTATACTAAAATTCTGATGGTTTATGTCATTGTGAAATCATAAAATTTTGTGTGATTATTTGTATACAAATAATGTTTTAAAGAGTTCAAACAATGAAAGTGGTTACGTTCCCCAATGATTAATATATTGCTTTAAAGTTTTGAGATAATCCGATGGAAACTTTTACCCATTACCTTAAAGTATTACATACTAAAATGGTGTATTTTATTACCTTTACCCACATAATTGGAGCAGAATTAGCTGAAATCTTTAGTTTCTATAAGCTGTAAAAACTTGTGAAGTTTGAAGACAATCCATAAAAAAAAATTGAGTAATATAAAGTTTTCACTGATTTTCATATTTGGTGTGACCTTGACCTTGATCTGAGTTTCACCAAAATTAAATCAGAATCATTGGAATCTACTGTCACACAAATTTCAAAAATGTGTATCTTGAAAACTGTGGATGCTAGACTGCTAACAAACAGACAGACAGACAAACAAATTAGATTACATACTCCTTCCCTTCAGGAGGAGAATAAATTAGTAGTATTTATAATAAGTAGCACAAAGAAACCTGTGCAAATATACATGTATTTATAAAAGGATACATTTTCATAAAATATGAAAGCACAGAGGCTTGGTCTGATTAACACACATCCTTGTTGTAACACCCTCTTGTCTTGCTTCAGTATAGTATATACAGTTTAACTATATGCATGTGAAGATTTGTGAAACTAAAGTTTCTTTTAGATGCTGTGTGACAAGGAAATACAGTTCATAAATTATATCAAAAATGTCCCACAGTTTCACATGCCTCTTACCGCAGCCTTTTTCATCACTGTTGTCTTGACAGTCCTTCTGTCCGTTGCACACCTTATTGGAATCGATGCACTCTCCCGACTTGCACATGTACTGCTGAGGAGAGCAGGTGGGCTGAGGTGTGAGGCACAAGCTGTCTGCCTCGTCCGAACCATCAAAACAGTCATTCTCCCCGTCGCAGACATAGAAAGAGTAGATGCAGGCTCCGTTACTGCAGGTGAACTGGTTGCTGCTGCAGGTGTCGTAAGTACAGCCCAACTCATCGCTGCCGTCTCCGCAGTCATTCACGCGATCACAGCTACAGGAGAATAGTAATTAATTGCTTGCCTGACGAAAGAATTTGTCTCCAGATCAGTAAACACATCTCTACCTTTATTCAGCCACACACACGTGTCACACTTACTGGAAGGGGATGAGGATGCAGAGCCCATTGGAACAGGCAAACTCATTCATGTGGCAGGTCCGGTTGGGACAGTTCTGGAGCTCATCAGCTGCATTGGCACAGTCTTTCTCCCCGTCACACACAAAGCTTAAAGGCACACAGCGTGGATGCCCGGGGTACCAGGTAGGACAGGTGAACTGGTCAGAACTACAGGTTCGTTGGCCTCCAGGTGTCAATATGTTATTAAAGAGCAAAATTGATTAAAGTGTGTGAGAATGCTAACCTGAGAAGATATAAAAGAGTCAAAATATCTAGCAGCCTAACGCTGCACAACTAACGACAGCATATCTAACTGGTGCCTCACCACACTGCAGCTCAGGAGCCTCATCACTGTTGTCCCAGCAGTCATTGTTGCCATCGCACACCAGTGACTCAGGGATGCAGTTCCCATTGGTACAAGTGAAATGGTCCGGACTGCATGTTCTGATTATATCTTCTGCACAGTAAGAAAAAAAATACCAAATCATATTTTGATGATGCTGGGAAGTGTGAACTGAAAGAGAGAAAAGGGCCTGCTTCATATAAGTGTGTCCTCCCTATGCAAAACGTGTCACTATGGAAACTCACTCAAACGTAAAGTATAAAAGTCTTTGAATTTAAGTTACCTATCAGCTGCACTAATGTCAAGCACTCACCACAAGAGGGAGGTTCATCTGTCCCATCAGTGCAGTCTCTGATGGAGTCACATACCCAAGACTGAGGGATACACTTTCCTACATCACAACGGAACTGATCGGGAGCACATGTACGCCCCGCTGTAACACACATAAATGCAAGTTTGCATAGATTTACGTTTTTATTGATGTGCAGTTCAAATTAGCTGAAGCTTTATACATTCTCTGACTCAGTGTTCAAATTACCACAGAAGAGAGGGTTCTCATCGCTGTTGTCCCCACAGTTGTTAAAGCCGTCACATAGGTTTCCAGGGTAGATGCAGATGTTGGTGTTGTCACACTTGATCTGGCCGGTGGGACATGTACGATCAGCTGGAGAGATATTGGAAAGACACCAGATCAGATCATTCACACAAAGCCACTGGCAGCCCTTTGACACCACATACATAACATTTAGCAATATGGAATCATTTCAAGTGCGAGTACAGCTACAGTATTTGACTTGAAATAGTCCAACTTTAGTTGCTGGGGAGGATGAGATGGAGAAAGCAGTGACTTTAACCCCATCTTTTTTTCTTTTTTTTTTTTTTTTTTTTTTTATTTTTTTTTTTTTTTGTTTTTTTTTTTTTTTTGTTTAAAAATTTTTTTTTTTTTTTTTTGTTTTTTT
>VVHJ01061199.1:0-10245 GCA_015107715.1 Tylochromis polylepis | reverse complement strand
TATCTAACCCCCCCCCCCACCCACACACACCCACACACACACACACACACACACACAAATCATAAAATCTGAGTAGGAATAAAGTTATATATTTTTTACCGTAAATGTTTAACAAATCATCACTTGAAATACAAATATAAATTGTAAATTGAAAAAACCGTATATATGCAACTATTTACCTAAAAATGCAGCCGATGACTCAGGTGTTTTTTGTACAACCATTTAAAATTACTACTAAAATTAAAATTACAGAACAATTAGGTGTCACAATAAGATGCCACACAAATTATTTGTGCCACTCCAAAAAATAGCTTCTGTCCACCACAAGACAGAGGAGAACATCACAAGGATAAAACCTGCAGACCTGACAACACTCCTCCTGGAGACAGCGTTTACATTGCAGTCTGCCTTTGGTGGCTTTTTGGCAGCAACTGTGACGTTCAGCAGTGCCCTCAGTGTTTTGACACATACAACAAAAACGACCACACTATACACTAACTACACTCCAAACATGCTAAATCTCTTGTCTCAAAACTTGATGTCAGAATCGATCGCTCTCTCTCACCACTGTCACTCCTAAAAGTTTCTCTTTTCCTAAAAAAAACAAATGTCACATGTTGTCAGATTATTTTTTTATTTTTTGACATTTTTCCACCAATTTTTTTTTTGAGTTCAAGCAGAGAGTGCTTGTGAACGCTGTCCTTAGAAAATGCTGTTTTTACTGTTTATTCCCTCAACTAAACATGATGATAGTATTTAGAAAAAAGCATTGTATATATATATATATATATATATATATATATATATATTTATCATAACTCTGGTTTTATGTGGCCTATCAACAGAATTTAAAAACTGATATACCATTTACAAAAAAATAGGAAATCAGGACACACCACTATATATCTGATAACAACATTACTTAATGTTCTTCTTTCAGTCCTTAGCGGTGATCAGCCCAGTATTGAACAAATTAATAATACATATTATACCCCCAAGAAAGCACTGTTCCTTTGCTTGTTTTGTTTGTTTGCTTGTTTTAAAAACCAACAACAAAAAACATCAACAAAAACAACAATTTTAAAACAATGAACAAATAGATTTTATCTTAAAGTATTTATCCATCCATCCATCCATCCATCTTCTTCCACTTATCCAGGGCTGGTTCGTGGGGGCAGCAGCCTAAGCAGAGAAGCCCAGACCTCCCTCTCTTAAAGTATTTATGACACTGTAAAATTAGCCTATTTCATTATTTTAGAGATTTTTTCTCTTTACTTAGCCTCTCCTCTTGCATCTTTTTCCCATGTCACTATTTCTGTTGCCAGAAAAGTAAACAGTCTCCCCATAGCACATTATGTTTTTACTTTCACTGGTCATTTACATACTTAACATTATAGGCCACAGGTCCTTCCATAGTAAATCCAAGGTAAAAGGATACTTCCTCCTGACTGTATCCGCTTCGAATATCACCCAAGTAAACTGGGCGCACCAGTATTTTTAGGTTGGCTCCATAGTTAACATAAAGTTCACCATTTTCTGACTTCCCTTTGATCCTTAACACCTCCCTCTGCACCTCTGGCTGGTTCCATGCTGCACCACTCTGCCAAAGATGATGCACGTTTCGTGAAAAAGTACTCTCACCACTGTCAGAGTCTTGTTTTGAAGCACGGACCAGAATTTGATCAAGTTTCACTTTAGAAACTATTCGCTTTAGTCCACTGGATTTTCCAAGAAAGAAATGAGCTATAGTACTCCTTGCTGGAAACATGTAAGAGAAGCGCCGGTGAAATGATTTCTTGGCTGATGTGACATATGTGCTGATATTTCGATATGCTTCAAAGCTTTCAAGCTTTTTGTCTTTTGTAGGCCATAGGAGCAGCATGGAGAGGTAGTACAGTTCTGTTAGATTTGAATGAGTGCCCTCTTTTTGCAGTTCCTCATTCAGAAGTTCAACCAGCTCTTCATACTTTTTCAGTAACTTTGAAGATGGCTTGATGCTGTGCAAGACTATGTTTGCCAAAATAAAGTTTACTGTCTCTGAGACAGATGATGAATTTTCATAGATAAACTTCCATTTTCTGACAATGTGCTCCATTTCAGTACCACGTTTATCAGTCAAGCACTGCAAAAGTCCAGCAAATGTGTCTGCACGCTTTGTTTCCAGATAGTGCTTCTGGTCCAGTAACTCCTGACTGAGACTCAGATTGGGGTTTCTGGCCTTTTCAGATGCTTTCTCCTCATCTGAACTACTGAAGAGTTGCATGTACTGTCTGAAGTACTCAGATACTTTTCGTTTATTTCTTTCATCAGCCATTTCCCTTTCCTTTGACCTAGGCTTTAGGTATGTGAAATAATTCTCAAAAAAACTGAAAATTTCCTTCAGCCTTGGCCTCAAGGAGATAAGAAATTTCTTGTGTTCTGCCAGCACAGTCACAAATGCATTGGTAGTTGTGTTACTGTGATCATAAAGATTTTTCTCTTCAAGATGCCCTTTGAGAAACTGAAGCATTTTATCTCTTTTATATCTGCCACTAACACCAGAGAGTGGAGGATCTTTAATGAGCTCAAAAAGAATCATCATTACATCTGTCTCTCCAACATAGCCTGATGTATTATAGGACTTTGGTCTCTTTCTGCTATGCATATCAAAAGGATCTACTTGTTCATCTGTTTTAGCTAGCTCCTGTGACTCCTGGAATGCTTTTACAGCTTTGACACCCAATCTTAGGCATTCATCAAATTCTTCAGGGGTTAGAGAATCTTTGATTTTCTTTTTGAGGTGGCTCTTGTAAACTTGTCCAACTGTATCTGCAATGTAGGAATTTGGTTTTTTACTTTGTGCATCCAAAGCCCAACGCAGGGCTGATATGAAGTCTTCTTCTTTCAAGTAGAAGTATCTTGCCAGTGCTTGCGGTAGTGTTGCACTTCTGTCAAACCGCACTGTGGCTCTTTCTAAGACTTCTTTGGTTTTGTCAGCTCCTTCGTCCGCATATATTTCTTCAATTAAAGGAGAAAAAAGTGTGTCTTTGTCATCTCCTTGCTCTTTTCTGTGGCGTGTGATGAGCATGCTCTGAATGTTTTGGACAAGAAAATCCTTTCCCATGCATGACTTGTAAACTCTGTCACAGTGCAAAATGTTGATGGTTATCTCAGATAGAGAAAGTTTATGTTTTTGGTTAAGAACTTTAAGAGACTTACTTGCAATCATCTGGTGCAAGAATCGCACTGCTTGATAGGTGCCATGTTCTTCGACGGTGAAGGTTATGAGCAGTGTAGAATAGGGATTCATCTTGTCATCAAGAGTTTCTTGCTTCCACAGGGCATCCTTTATGCCCACTAATGCTTCACACAGAGACAGGGACATGTAGGATCCATTGACATAAGTATTCAACAAAGCTAGGAAGGACAACAACTGACCCTGTTGGTTTGTAGTGTCAAGATCTTTAACAGTGTTGCTCACCAGATCTGTGATGTAAGTCTCACTGAAATTATTTGTCATGATCATAAAGGCATAGAAAGTTTCGGGTTTCTCATGGTCAATTTTGAGCTGTTCAAGTTTCTCAGAAAACAAATTCTGTTCTTTAGTTGACAACTTGTTTGTGATGAACACATTTTCAAAGTGGGTATTTCTGGAGCTCTTATCAGGAAACTGGGTCCTCTCACAGTTCAGTATAATTACCATGGAACTGTTATGTTGCTTTCTGTTACTGGCAACATTCAGGATGCACTGTTTTAGGTCTTCTACATCTTCCCAGTTGTCCACCAAGAGAAGAACAGGCACATAACCTGGCTGCTCCTGTTTGCCATATATCACAAGATTCATGACTTGGGCAGCAATTTCCTTATTACTTTCCATGTTGTTTTTAACAACAGCACATCTGAATTTTCTTCTTAGATTCCAAAGGACATGCATTGCTAGAGTTGTTCCCCCACATCCTGGGTGATGGAATAGATTTATTACTACACACGGAAATGTGTAGCCTTGTACAGGTGTGATCAAGTCAAACAGTTCATTGTATTTGTCTCGCTTGATGAAAGGTAGACTGCCAGTCTGCTCAGAAAGGTAAAAATTCCACCATGTAACTTGTCCTCCTCTGTAAAAATCCTCCTCCATTTTCTTCTTAAACTCCAGAAAAGAATCTGTTGTTTCAATTTCTGTGTTCTCACATTCATTTTCACTCAATATGTCCAAAGCAGTGAAACGCTCTTCATCTTTTCTTATCAGCTGAACTGAACTTGAGCCTGTGGATGGCAAGTATCTCTGGGAGGATTGTGTTTGAGGTTCTCTGAATTTTTTAATGGTGCTGGATATTTCATTCAGACTTAGTTCATAAATGCATTTACTGGTGATGTCTTCCTTACACCGATCCGCAATCAGCTTTTTCCACTGAATGAATACAGTATAGTCTTTACATATGCACACCATATTGTCAGCTCCTTCCAGTGTGCGATACATAGCACAGAATGTCTCCAGAATAGGGCTTGAAATGTCAGTTACTGCAGAGTGAAGAATAAATACCACCAAGAGTCTATCTTTGGAAAGCAAATCTGGGTTGCAGAGCACAGAAATCATTTGGGTGATGTCACCAGAGCGTTTCTTAATCCATTCACTGGTTGTGAGAGGCTTGTTTGTCTCACTATCTTCATTCACCTTTCCATTGCAGAAAATCCAACTTGTTTGCTTAAATAAGTTCAGTTTTCCAATGGTTGCAGTCAAACTGTCATGAGTGGTGTACATGTGTGGGTAATGCAGATTGGCTATATGGTCTCTTCTGTAAAAACTGCATGTTCCATTTACATCAGATTCTGGATCAAATTCAAGAACAGCAAACAACTTCATTTCACTTAGAAAATCCAAGTGCTCCAGTTGGGTTGAATGACATTTGTCAGTAACCACAATGACTTGCAGGGAATTCTCAAAAGAATCTCTTCCCCGACTTATCAACTGCTTTAGCCTTTGACCCTGGTGGCCTTGTGGTTGGTGTTTCTTATTCTTTTCTTCTGCTAACTTGCGTGCTGATGCCAAGTGCTTGACTTTCTCAGTCAAGCTTTTTATTTTCTCTTGAATGACCCGAGGATTTGTGCCTGCTAAAATATTGAATGACCTTGGGCCATCCCTGACAAACAGGCATTCAGTTTTGCATTGTTGATTTTTTTCTGCTGTATCAATATTCAGTAGAGTATAAAAAACATTTTCCTGAGTCTCTGAGAATGTTGGAATGACATCAACCTCAATCACCCATTTGTCTGAAGAGGTTCCATCTCCATAGCAAACTTGTATAAAGTTAGGAAACCTGATGCACATTTTGGCAGCATTGACATATTCTTCTTCAAAATAGTCACTCACTGATGATTTGAAGGCCTCAGTATACTCAGTGAAAGATGTGATCGTGTGCCCAATAACCTGACCATGTTGTGGTCCTTGTTGGTTGTTCACTCCGAAGTGAATAGTTCCATTGGTTCGTGAATTCATGCAGCTTGCAGCAAAGCTAAATACTTCCTTTGTGAATTCATATAAGATCTCTCTTTCACTGGCTTCAGTTGCATTAGGCAGAAGCTGGTACTCATGGACAGGGTCAATGAGATTACTTGGACCAGCTGAAGGAGGAAGAATATAATTTTCTGTGTAGAATATGGA
This sequence comes from Tylochromis polylepis, assembly GCA_015107715.1. NCBI lineage: Eukaryota > Metazoa > Chordata > Actinopteri > Cichliformes > Cichlidae > Tylochromis > Tylochromis polylepis. The sequence goes on along the minus strand of VVHJ01061199.1, from coordinate 4,607 downwards.
GGCGTGTTCGTCAAAGGGACGAATTTGACATATGGGCCTCCTAAGTTGTAGAGCTGTTGTGTTGTCAGCGATTTCCACAGGTAGTTGTGTATCAACCCATGTCTTCTGGTCTATTACTGATCTTATTCTGTTTCTTGCCGTCTGCAACATCTGCACTACAGAGCTTTGGCTTTGAATTCCTGAATCTGATGACACCGTTTCAGTTTCAGCAATATTTTCTGAAATCTCTGCACTTTTCCATAGTTCAGATTCTCTGGTTTCATAATGACTCTTTTTTGTTCTTGCACTTGAATCAGATATCTCTAAAGGCTTCATTAATTTCTCAACCTGTTTCATGATTTGTATTGCTGGAGCAGGTGGAACACCTAAGTCAACCAAATCTTGTTTCTCAAAGGACGCCAAGCAGGCCCCTGACAATTCTTGGTCATATAGACTCTGTGCAATATGATTTCGTACTCTAAGTGTAATCACAAGCCAATCTTTTACATGTTCTTTAGTCCAGTCTTCAATCAGCGGTGGTAATCTGAGGTAATTTTCTTCCTGTGCACCAAGTGAAAGTAAGAAGCAAATTAATGATAGATCAACTGACAACATTGTCCTTTCCAAACAGAAATCACTAGAATTAAGAAAGTTTTAACATACTATTTCTGCCCGTAGCCCACTAACAGGGAGCGTTGTTCCAACTGGGATCACATTCCTGTGAAAAGAAAAAAAAGAGAATGATATAAAATACAGTGATTTCTGTAATTGTTTTCATCCAACATAACATTAATGTTATATCTACAATTTGTACTGAACATGATTTATTGATATATGTAATTCAATTAAGGTATTTGGTGATTAGACTCCGATGGCCCATCGCAGCAGAAAAGAATCCCAGCAATGATAGGGATTAGGGCTGGACCCCAAAAGAAAAGTAAAGCACTTACTGTTGCATGAAGTTCGTCCTACAGAGTATGAAGCGTGTAAACATTAGCAGCATTGCACTGGCACAGGGCAAAGTGTAACATGAATAGAATGCATCATTTGTGAGAAAACTGAGGAAAGGGTCCAGAAAGCAAGGGGTAGAGCAAACCAGAGTAGAGATTAGGGCTGCAATGAGGTGCAAGGGCCATGAGAGACTAGGAGGGTGCAGAGGAAAAGAGATAAGACATGTGGACTGACTGAAGCTAAGAGAGAGGTTAGCTTTTGATAGGCTTAAAGCTGATGTACAACAGAAGAGAGAACAGAGAGCCTGCAATTTGGCAATGGTCAGGTGAGAAAGGAGAGCCTGTGTTAAGGTTCAAGGCTGCTGAAGGTGAGGAGAAAGCCAGAGCATACAATACGGCAGAGAGAGTAGGCAAAGGACAGGAGAGTGAAGGGGGAGCCTGTGTCGAGGATCAAGGCCACTGATTTAGATTTCTATGAAGACATAGAAATGGAAATACTGTTCAAATTAATGACCAGTTATAACAAATAGCTCATCAGACAACCTTTATCTAATGCAACTGAATAAAAGTTGCACTAGAAAGTCAAGATTGAATAATCAAGAGAAAATGTGCATGTCTTGAGGAGTGATATAAATGAGATTCAGAAGGCCAAGCATTGGTGGCAGCTGATATTTACGATGTCTAAAATGCCAACGAACTCCACATGTGGCTGTATAAATTGATTTCTCATCTAAGAGGAGAACGTCTATGAGAAACATCAAGGATTGAAATTTTATACTGTTACAATGGAAAATTGGAATTTCTGGTTTGAAACTTGTCAGGTCTGCGCTTGGCAGGCCTCGCTGGTACTGAGACTTATCCTCGTGAACAAAGCAAGACACTCAGAGATCGATCAAGTTTTTATCTTGCACAAGGGAAGTTCTGTCTGCATGTGACTCCAGACGACTTCAAACTTCGCTCCCCCTGCGCCGTCCTTTTATTCACATTTACACACAATTACACAGCCCCCACATCGTAACCCCATTTGGTACATCATAAAAAGCTAAGGCACTGTGTGCGTGTGAGAGTGTGTGTAAGTGTATTCATGACTTCCTGGGTAAGCATCCCCCATCACAAAGGGGTCACCAGACCTTTAACTTATATACCTAGCTTAATCCCCTTCACTGGTCCACTTCACATAAGCACTATACGGCCATAAAGATAAGATGTATACACATCCTTATAGAACAGGAAACCAGAAACTTTCCCATGAAAGTACCTGCAATAAACACTATAGCCTCCCCCTCCAGGATACAGGGGAGGAGGATACGCACACACAAAAGGATTCGTTTAACCATACAATTGAATATAAGACTCACAGTTAAGACACAATAATGACAACATTTAACAATTAACTCCAACAAAACTGTTTATTTCACTTTATCTAAAATTAAAAATCACTTACCATGGAAAAAAAATCAACAGAAACAATTTCTCCTTAAGTAAAAATGTACTGCAAGTCAAAGGTTTAAATTTAATTATAGTCTGAGTAAAACTAATGCATTTAGCTGAAATACACTTCATGTCTCAACAAAGAGGTCATTCATCTGCATGGTTAGTTTAAGCATGACCCTAATGAAAATTTTGAAACAAATGGGAGTATGTTGAGGATACTGAGCACTCACAGTGAACTATTCTAGTGGAGACTCCTGCTTGCCTCTACAATCTAGGACAGTTTTTGTTGTTTTGGTTGTTCGTTTTTTTTTGCACTTTTGTAACTCTGGATAGATTTCACTATGAGTTTACTATCTCTTTTGCATAGCAAAATGACTTCAGCTATTGCCCATTTCAAGTTGGTTACTCATATGGAACATGTGGTCTACTGCCAAACCTAAGACTGAGCACAGGGGAGGAAAATCATCACCTTCTGCTTACATGGTCAAAATGATATTCATGAGAAAACAAACTTTGAACGTCTGAAATTTTAAATGTGTTGCTGAAGTGCTGCCAGCTTACAAGGAGGAAGCTGCAAAGGGGTAGATGCAATCCTTTTCAGAATCAGGAATTCAAAACAACAACATTACAGATGTGCAAGCAAAGCAATTGCGGATGAAAGTTTCAGTCTGTCTCGCAATGCAAAGCCCTCAGCATCTAACATCAGTATGGAGGAAAGAAATGCACTCAGATCACTTTGTAATGACAAACAACATTATCATCCTTGCAGCAGACAAGGGTAGATGCATGGTTTTGCTAAACCAGAAAGACTCCATCCATCTTCTTCCACTTATCCAGGGCCAAGTCATGGGTGCAGCAGCCTAAGCAGAGAAGCCCAACCTCCCTCTCCCTGGCTAACTCCTCCAGATTGTCCAGGGAAATACCAAGGTTTTCACAGGCCAGCCAAGAGATATAATCTCTCCAGTGTGTCCTGTGTTTGGGCTCTTGCTGGTGGGACATATAGGAGTAGCGTCTCTGCTCTAAGCCACTCCCAGATAGCCAAACTTCTCACCCTATCTCTAAGGGAGAGGTCAGCCATCCTTTGGAGAAAGCCAATTTCCACTGCTTGTATCTCTGATCTCATTCTTTTGGTCACTACCCAAAGCTGTGGACCGTAGGTGAGGATAAGGACGTAGATTTGGCTTATAATTAGATATGTACTGTCAATATGATTGTTCTGTGTATTGTATACTTGCTTTACAGGCTGTGTAGTGTTTATTGCTTTTATTCTTTGAGTGTATGAGTATGTTGTTCTATGCACATGTGTCTTATACTGTTATAGTGTTGTACATCACTTTGTGGTGTTTTTTCCTGCGAAGAGTGCTATATAAATGAATAAAGTAAAAGTAAAAGATTAACTGGAAAATTGAGAGCTTCACTGTTCGCACAGCTCTCACTGCACCACGACGGACTGGTACAGTGTCCACGTCACTTCAGCCTTAGTACCAATCTGTCTGTCGATCTCCCTCACTCACGAACAAGACCCCTAGATACTTAAACTCCTTAACTTGAGGACTTGACCCGGAGTGGGCACTCCACCCTTTTCTTGCTGAGGACCATGGCCTCAGACTTGGAGGTGCTGATTTTCATTCCTGCTTCACACTTTACTGCAAACCACTCCAGTGCGAGCTGGAGACCCCCACCTGATAAAGCCAGCAGAACCACATCATCTGCTAAAAGCAGAGACAAGATTCTGATACTACCCAAGTGGAAGCCTTTTGCCACTTGGCTACGCCTAGAAATTCTGTCCATAAAAATTATGAACAGAATCAGTGAAAAGAAGGACAACTGCTGCCTAGGAGAAAACCTGTAGTGATCCCGTATGTGTCAGGAGTATGGGAACAGCTGAGACGCATTTTTTCTAAACACTGTGTCTCCGTGGCTTTTAAACCCCAAAACACGCTGTGCCAAAAACTGGTCCACCCCAAGGATCGGGTCCCCCGACACAAACACAGTAATATAGTGTACGCTGTTAAGTGCCAGGAGGATTGCCAGGATTTATACATCGGGGAAACCAAACAACCTCTGGCTAAGAGGACGGCACAACACAGGAGAGCGACCTCGTCAGGCCAGGACTCTGCAGTCTATTTACACCTACAGGCCAGTGGACACTCTTTCAATGATGAGGACGTACACATCCTGGACAGGGAGGAACGCTGGTTTGAGCGGGGAGTCAAGGAGGCCATTTACGTGAAAAGGGAAAGA
>VVHJ01061190.1:0-10987 GCA_015107715.1 Tylochromis polylepis | reverse complement strand
ATTTATTTTCCCCGCTTTAATAAACGGTGTGTTTTTGGTTAAGTTAAAGTTTCATCGCTTCACGTGTCTGCATTTGGGTCCACTATCTCACCTCATACAGTCTGCTCTGCCAGACTGTGACAAATAGTATTATTTTACTATTTGTATATTCAGCACATTTTGAGCTACATAGCTCAAAATGTGCAGTCAGAGCAATCAGACCACTGCTAGATGTAGATCTGTTTATTTAGATCAGAAGAATTCACCCAGTCAATACACATGTGGTGCCCACATACTTGTGTTTGCTGGGCAGCTTGGTTAAAATTTGTCCTGTAAAATTATGTGATCAGTGCTAACGGCTGCATTAAGAATGGGTGAGTCAAAAAATATTTTTTAATTTGCACTGATTTTATGATTCTGGTGCGTACCAAAAAGTGGTGGTGCAGTGGTTAGCACTGTTGCCTTACAGTAAGAAGGTCCTAAGTTTGACTCCACCATTTGGCTGGGGCCTTTCTGCATGTTCTCTCCATGTTTGCATGGGTTCTCCAGCTTCCTCCCATGGTCCAAAGGAATGCAACTAGTGAGGTTAGGTTGGTGATTCTCAATTGCCCATAGGTGAGTATGAAAGGGTGTCTGTCTCTCTGTCTTAGCACTGCAACAGACTGGCGACCTGTCCAGGGTGTACACCGCCCCTCGCTCTATGATAGCTGGGATAAACTCCAGCCCCACCCCATGCTAATCCAGTCTTTAAGTCTGACGTCATTAGTCCTTTCTGGGTCTAAACTCCGCTTCAGGTCCCAAAGTCAAATGAACACTGCGGCATGACTGAGAGTTGCAAACTGTCTAAATTCTTTCATCTTTAATAAAATGATCAGTGTGGCTACTATACCAGGTGTAACAATTAAGTTTAACATCCAGGCATCCATGAAAACAGAACTGATGAAATTTAATGGCGTTAGAAGCTAGCAGGGAGTTAGTGCGGTAGTTTCCACCTAAACATAATATACCGTGTTCTGACAGAGCGATTTCTGAAAAATTAAGACGTACAGCTCTGCTATCACTTCCGACATAAATAAAGACAGGAAACTAAACAGCAGTGATGTTTGTAGGGTTACTATAGTTGGGCTAGCTGGTATATAATGATGTGCTACGTGGTGGCTAGCTACACAGCTATGGTTAGCATAATATAAACACAGTGAAGCTGGAGGATGAACGCTAACGTGAGGGTTCCCAGTGGTTAGGTACAAATGCAATGGCAGGATGCTGTTAATGGACCAAACTTAAGTCAGGAGAACAACTGAGATAATCCATCCACAATACGAGGTTAGTCATTAATATACTGCTGCATGGGCTGGGCTGTAGTTACATCGTAAGGTTTTAAAAACTGAGCTTTAAAATGAACAGTGGTTATAAAAACCGAGGGAGGCCGACAGTGATCACCGCCTTTTTTTAGGGCCTTGTTCAGATTAAACAGAACAAGATACAAAGCATTAAAACATGTTAAAACACAACAGCCTTAATAAACGCAGAGTAGTTTGGACCCGGAAGCAGGGTTCATCACGTCATCACTTAAAGACCGGATAAGGATAAGCGGAAGAGAATGAACGGATGGTGAGTAAAAACCTTCAGATCTTAAAGGTGTTGATAAGCAGAATTTTCATCGTTAGTTAGACTCAGAAAAGATCAGTGATTCAAACTAGTAAAAAAACCCCACCATCATGCTTACAGCACTTGTTCGTTTCACTCAATGTATGAAAACACAGACATGTATGTTTATTTATCACATTATTCTTTTTATCTTCATTATGTCACTGTATATAGCGAGATGGCAACAACAGCAGTTCATAAACATCACACAAATGAATAATAAAAACATATTTATCCTTTTTCTTCTTCTACAACAAAGCAATCAATTACAAACACTACTAGCATCACTGTTTGATAAAGACTTACGGAATTTAGAGATATGCATGACAACACCAAAGTGCCACTGTACTAAAAATTGTTTAGCAAAATATGTTTACAAACAACAACATACACGTAACATAGATGTAATGTCATGGTTTGTTTTGACATCAGCTACTTGTAGCTAAAGTTTTCAAGAAGACAATTATCAGACAAGATGAACATACATGTGATTCTACCGTTCGTTTTGAGTGTCGTAAAAAATTATTCCCCGAAGCTATATAAATGTTGATAATGGTGGTGCCATGAACCGCCACTATAAGTTTCATTTAGATTGATCTAGGAGGTGTTCGGGAACAGACATTCACATTATAGTAGGATGTAAAATTAAAATGTAAAAAATCAAAGTATTACATCTACAAAACTTTGAAAGTAAACTTTAGATATTGATTTATTTTTTTTTTTTTACAGAATACAATATTACCTCATCAGCATGAACTTAGACAACTGATATTAATATCTCAGTAAAGTTTAGGACTGACTGAATATTTCTCAACCAGTCCTGAATGTGGAAAAAAAAAAATCAAATCAAATCTTGATCAGTGGCCATTTGGTGTGGTAAACATAAATCACTCAGCTCCAACTGTTTTCTTTCTTTTAACAAAAGTTCCATCTTGAATAACAAATGTTTCACTTCCGAGGTCAAGCACTTTTGTGTTCATTGTCTGCCAAACTTTGAATAATTCTGACTCTCAGCAGCTGCCACAAGTAAAAAGTCATGAGTCACATTTGGTCTGATGCATTACTGGGTCATTGTAGTCCATCTGCTCTCATAAGACACTGGCACTCGGGTTGCCAGCCTCCCATCGTTTTGACTGTACTCATTTGTAGTATTTAGAGTGCATTCATTAGGGTTGAGAGGAGCACATAAAAATAATTCACCAGCAATGAAATTCACTCTTTCCATTCCAGCTAACAGTTTGGACACTGCTGAGTGGGTTGAGTACATCTCTTTTTTAATTTGAAACCACTGCATACTGTAAATGACAGATACTTGTGATTAAACGGTTTCGACCATCAGCAGACATGTAAAAAGAGGTAAAAACTGTCACTGGTTAAACTTTGCCTCTACACCCCATCCCACCCTTTTTTCCTGCACGTGTGCCTCTCCCTGTTTGTTTCTGCTTGTGTGTGCCTCTCTGCACCTCTTACTGAGTCCATCAGCAATCTCACTTGCACCACTAGCCAGTCAATCATTGCCAGATCTTTCCATTTACCTACTAATGCTAAACCTGCCAAGTGTTTTGCTCAGTTCTTCATTTCCTTGAGACCTTGCGTTTGAGTAATCTTGTATTTCCTGCACTTGAGGTCCACTTCCCAACCTGCCTGCCTCAGCCAGCCTTGCTTTACCTGCCACACCATCTCTCTCTGTCTGCCACTCCACTCTGCCTCTCATTCATTCATCCAGACACTTTCACCACTCCCTGCCTTTTCCTCAGACCTGCAGTCTTGAGCCATCTTTAGTTCTAGGCCTTTCACCATACCACTCCATTTCTAACTCCATTATTCCTGCTATCAATCCTGTTCAGCTTTTACTCAAAGTTCTGCTTTTGAGTCCAAAATTTTATGAACAAGCAGCTGAAAAATGTAAGTAGCTTCAAAATATGTATAAGATATATAAAGAAAGTTAAGTTACTAAGGTCTTGCTGGAATATAAGATAAACCTACAAGTCCGATGAATGATCGGCTTAATTTGCATACAGCAGGGGCCTCAAACTCGTGGCCTGTCACCTCTATTTGCGGCCCACATATTGACATGAAGAGAAAAAAATGATTATTCCAAAAATTATTCAAAAAAGTTATTTAATATAACGGCAATATGAGCAGGGTGTTACAGGCATAGCGCTTTAAGAATGTAGCCTGATGGGCGGTGTAGTCCGTGCCGCAGGGAGAATGTGTGGGACTGCCCCTCCCGTTGTGTGTGTGTGAGCACGAGGGAGGGAGGAAAAGGAGAGTCGAAAAGTAGAGTTGTTAGCGATGAGAAACAGAAGATTAAAGCATGTAAATATAATAATAACCACTGCAGCCAAAAAAGTGCCTGACGAGCCCAGTTGTAAGTAAGCTGTTAAGACTCGACTGTACACTGTGTTCCATGTTTTCCTCCGAAACAATAAAGTTCCGTTGGAGCAGCCTTTCAACGCCTCTCTCTGTCTCTCGCTAGCAAAGTTGACCCAGACAGTGAAGCTAGTTACCGGCTACGAGCCAGACATGGAACCCGAAGTATTAGCCAGAGGTCTCTTTACCGCGGACCTGGCCAAGGTAACAAGAGAGTACAAACATGCTGAGGGATTGGCTGTGTTAGTTCAGTGAGAGAGTCAAAAACTAATGTGGACACTTAAGTCTACCTTTTTATTTTGTTAAATATGAACAAAATTATAGCAGAAGTGCTGCCACATGTCTGGCTAGAAAGAGAGGACCAATTTGTTTATTTGGTAGTTCAATGAAAGGCTTCGGTTAGTTAAGAGTGAGAAAAAAAATTGCGTTCACGTTTGCAGTTTTGTCTTGTTATACAATATTTGAAATTTTAAAAAACCAAAACAAACAAAACACTACATTTTTGGAAATGTTTGTGGGTGTTTTCTTGTTTGTTTGGTTTTTTTGTACTACTTGAACACTAAAGAGGCCCTCACACGAGATGACCGTGCCAGCAGTGGCCCACAGCTCATTTGAGTTTGAGACCCCTGGTATACAGTGTTTATTTTGCCAGCCAATAATTTTTAGTTTTCTTAAATTTTAGTTTTTGTCAATGACCATTTTTTTTCTGACAAAAACAAGATGATACCTAAATAAAAACTGATACACAAGGACACTTTTGTCAACAAATAAAAACTAGATAAAAATGTTCTGGAGAGATGAGATCCAATCAGAACTAATGAAGTTGTGTATAAAGTCGGGAGAAGTTTGGACGTGAACGAATCGGAAGTAATCTTCTTGTGTTGTTAGGTTAGATGCGCACATTTGATTTACTCCCAAGAAATAGTTTGTGAGAGAGGGATCAGCTACAGTAGCTTCCATGCTCCATGTTTCTTATGAAAATGTGACGAAATGTCAACTCTTGGGGGGAAGAGATGATTATATGTGACATATGGACACATTTCGCATTTGATGTCAAGGAAAGTAAAACACTTTGAGTAACTCGCACTGGTAAGAACATGAAGTTTTTACACCTTATATTTCATTCAGCTGAAACAACTATAGATTTAGGCATTTTCACACCTAACGTTCATTTACTCTGGTCCGAATCAGTTGATGAGTTTTTAAAGTTGTAGCTTTTCCTCGTGGTTTGGCTTGTTTTCACACAGAGAAGAATCCAAGTGAGACCATACCGAGATCACCTCCTCTGAAGGGTCTTCGTGCGGCTGTTTTGGTCCACACCCGAATGGAATTAACATGTTCACACCTGCACAAAGAAACCCCACCAAGAGGGAAACAAACCTAAGTTCGATTTAAATGGCCCAAACACCTTGTGTGAAAACACCCTTAATCTACTATAGTCTTGTGATATTTAGTTGACTGAAATTAAAAATTTTAGATGCCTAAGTTATGAATAAAACTAAAGGGCATTTTTATTAAAATACTATGACTAAAAACTGAATCAAAAGATAAAACACGTTGGTTTGTTATAGGTGACTGTAGTGATAGGACAGGTTGAACACTAACCAAAGACTTGGTGGTTCAGTACCTGCTGCTGACAGTGTCAGAGTGTCTTGGAAAATGGCACTAACCCCACCACATTGCCCCTGATGGATCCTTTGGCTTGTATCTGTGTGTGAATGAGCTACACATCAGAATTGCTAAAGTTGAATGGTACCATGTAAGTGCAGACTGTTAAGATTTGATGAACAAATCACTAAGAAAATACATTATACTTTAGTCTTTTTTCCCTGTTTTGTTTTTAAGTACAGTTTTATGTTGAGGCGATTCAATTATGCGTATTACTCAAAGAGATGAGGGGGCTCCAGGTTCCCTTAACAGGTACTTGAAAATAACTCTTTATCCTACTCAAGAAACTATTTTGCCTCATATGAATGACAGAATAAGGCACATTTCTTTCTATTAAAAGCACTGTTTACAATTTGTTACCTCAAATAAACCTGACAGACCTTGAAAATGTCAAAATTTATTTTTTCAAGTAGAAAAGTAAATATACAGAACTTACTGAGAGGCCATGGGAATTGAAATACTTGAGAAAACTTAAATACAGTTTCATTGTCCATCCATCCGTCTTCTATTTCTTGTACTAACTCTGTTTTGGGGGCATTTCCAAGCCAGCAAAGCCCTTTCAGAAGCCTTTTCTTTCCAATTATTGGGTTTGCCCTGGAGTCTCCAGTTGGTCATGCCTGAAACACATCACTTTGCAGGTATCCAGGAAGCTTCTGATTCCAGCTACCTCAACTGGCCCCTTTCAGTGGGGAGGAGCAGGTTTTTTTTTTCTACTTATGGACACTATTTAGAGGAATTTAATTTCTAATGAATTAATTTGTGATTGTATTCTTTCTGTCACTACTTTCAGCTTGTGGCCATATTTTATGCTAGGAAGTTGGTAACGCATCGGCAGCTTCAACTTCATTCTAAACAGACTAATTCAGAGTCTGCATCACTGCAGACACCTGCTGCAGTGTCCCTGGCACTGTTTCTGCAGTGATGTGGTACCTTAATTGTCTCTTCATAGTATTCTTTTAAACTGTACTTAGTCTTGCTCCTCATTATGGACCAATTTGCTTTGGGATACCATACAAGGGGAAAACCGTCCAGGAGAGCATAGTTTCTGGGATCAATAAAACATGCAGACTCCTCCACCATGACAGGTGGCAGTTCATAGAGGGGTAAAAATAAAAATAAAAAATGAAAGAGAATAAATTTAGACTCTCATTAAATAGTCTTGGCCTGCTAGGAGCTGGCTACGCAGATTAAAATTGTAGATATATTTGACTCTACTTTTCTGTCTAATGTTAGGTCTTAAATAAGCGCAGCTGTCCACATAAAACACAATGGCAAGACTTTGACTGATATACTGGTAAGAAGCAAAGTGCACATAAATTGTTCACTCTCATATGTTTCATTGGCTGATTCCTTAGAAATGCTGCTGCCAGTTTTCTTTCCTCACCCCAATCACATAAAGTGGTCCTGTCATTAGGAAGTCACTGCTTCATTCATTTGCTGCAGACTTTTTTCTCCACTCTTTACCTTTAATTTTTTCCCATGCTTGCTCACTCCTTTTCTCTTGCTTTTGCTCTGCTTTCAGACTTGCACAGACAAAGGGCCTAAGTGCAAGGCTGCAACTGGCGTCAGAGCTCAAACCTCATGCTAATCATGGCAGAAGAAAAATGATGGTCGTGGAGAAAAAATATGATTCAGACCTAATCTTGCGACTTGCTATGGCAGCTTACTGGTGAATTATTGTGCCCCAAGGGCAGATTTGGCTTCCAGTTCTTTCCCTCTCTTTCATCTTCATCACAGTCTAAAGTGTTTTTGTAAATGTGTGTGTGGTCAGTGCTATGTGTGCAAGCATATGAGGCTTTCTAATGTGCGATTCCAGTGGTACTGATGTCAGTTGTATCTTTTCAGTCATGTGCATTTATGTGTAAAACCTGTTCTCACGCCGAGGTTGTCAAATTGACAAACTCTGCAGTCCGAGAGATACACACAAGGTGTCCTATGTTGGTATTGACACACTTGCTGTGACACGGGTCACATATGTGTGCTTCAGGACCCTTGGGGCATCACATTTAAATCAACCCTCACACCCCACCCCCATAAAATTGGAGCAGGTGATTCCAGGGGCTGGGTTGGATGGTCCTGTAGCAGGAATATAGGGGAACAGGTAGCTGTTCTGAATTACAGCCTAGAGGTAGCTCAGAATTTAGCTACTGCTCATAAAGCCAGACTAGAAGATGGCCTAGAGGCAGGGAAGGGTGCAAGGGCGCATGGTGCAGGAGGGATTGCTCAGAAGGGTTGATCTGTGATGAATGTGGAGGAGTCCAGTAGCAGAGATGGGTCCTTGCTGGAGGCTGATCAGGAGAGCAAACAAGAGGCAGGCAGATGAGGCGAAACCCTGGAGAGGCCCAGGCATCACAATTAAAAGAGGGGACAAGCTCTGGTGAAGCATCTGATGGCTTTGGAGTAGGAACAGGAGCCAAACAATTTGGGATGAGATGACACAGAAACAGGTACAGACAATGAAAACTAAAACTAGAAAATCAAGACAGAGACCGAAACCCAGCAGTATCCCAAAAAGGAAACTCCTAAACACCACACCTACAGAGGGTGGTTGACCATGGAAACCCATGCCATGAAGCTTCAGGTGCACTGATGTTCTGCTGACGTTAATGCCAAAGGAGGTTTGGAGCTTTGCAGGTACTGAGTCAACAGAGAGGTAGCAACTTTTAAACACTAAATGCCTCAGCACTTGGTGAGCCAGCTCAGAAATTATATATGATCTGCCATTTTGTGCTTTCACTTCACAGTAATACTAGTGACAGGAGGGAAGAAATTTCATGAACTGTGCTGTTACAGTACCACGTAAATGTTTTAAAAGGAAGATTGCATGGCTAGGTGCTTGATTTTATACCCCTGTGGCAATGGGACTGAAAACACCCAAAGTTATTAAGAGACATGGCCCAATACTTCATTTGTATCAAAAGTCAACAAACACACACAAAAAAGTGCAAAAGTGCAAAAGATAAAGCTCCTAAATGGGACGTGAATCACAGTCTCCACAGCTGGAGAGCTAAGGTACCACATAGTAGAAGTCAAAACTGCAGTATTTGATGCTGTGGGATGACATAAGCATTCATGTCTGTACCAAAGGTCAGTAGCAAACTGTGGCCTTGGCCACAATAAAAACACATTTTTCCCATTGTCATGGAAACTGAAATCGACATAACATTTGATAGAAGATGACTCGACCCTCAAGAATTATTAACACTACAAACTTTTGTTTTTTATTTGAGCATGTCTTAAAAAAATATTTTCATTGGTTTGGTGAATTGTAAATTTTTTACAAACTGGGTAATCTAAATTTTGATGCTGTTGAATGCTAAACCCCAGGCAATCCGAACATTTCATCTTCCGATGTCCTTGCCACAGGGAATGGAGTGAATGTAATTGCTAGAGAAAATAATGACTTTCTCAAACAATGACTGAAAGGGCCACAATGAAAAAAACATACCCTGGCTTTGCAAGAATATAATCAAAGAGAAAAAAAAAATACCCTGCTTTTTCCTGAACTGCCTCTACATCATGCACAATGGGGTCGAGGGCAGAAGGAGCATTTACATGTGATAACAGTTCTCTGGGCTTGCTTCTTGGTTTGGCCAGATGGCATCAACCTCCTTGTCTCTCGGTGTGTGTAAACAACTCTTCGCAGCGTGGTCCTGCTACCGGAAATTCTATTCTGTTGGGGCAAGAGTGCAAAGATTCCTGTAATCACATCTTTTTCCCTGCGCTTGAAGCAAACCGGCCAAAGGGGCAACGTAGGATCAAAATATAGGAAATGGCAGAATAAAGAGAAAGAGTGCTGTGTGGCATGGGTGTAGTTTGACTCGTTCTGTAATGTCATATTTTTGTTTCTTTCTTTTTTTTTCACTCTTAACTGCATTGTGTTTACAAGAGCTTATAATCCCTCTGAAATGGGTCTCACCAATTCAGACAAAGGTCACACAGTAGATCCGGAGCCACTCCAGTCAGTCAGAATCATTCCCAGCATCCTATCATCTCCTCTCCTTTTTGTTTTCAGTGTCTTTATCTCTAGACGCCAGCCTTCCAAATGGAAAAAGGGGCCTTAGCCTGCGAGTTGAAGCCAAATACCAGGGGAAGGTAAAATAGAGTGAAAGCATATTACTGTGAAGTGTTCCATGGATACATAAAAATGGGGGGAAAAAAAATCATCCATCTCATTTCCCTGTTGAGGGCCTCTTTGAATTTTCTGAATGATGCTGGAAACAGATTCAGTCCCCTCAATCCTCCCACTGTGAATGTGCTCGGAGGATGACCATAATAAGAGGGGCGGGCTCTGAAAGCCATCAAATCCTCTGGAGTGCATTGATAAGGAGCTAGTTCTGTGTGTGTGTGTTTGTGTGTGTGTGTGTGTGCCTACTGAGGGTTTGTCCAGTGAATGAACTCATACTGTATGTGTGTTAGGGACAGTACAGGAGTCCCAGCAGGTAATTACCAAATTAACTGCCCTACCAGTTTTTATATTCCTATTTTCATCTTCTTTCATATTTCACCATTTTCCTTCCCTCTGAAATACCTCAAAACTTTACAGATCTTTACAGGAACTCTAATAGTCTTAAGTTATCTCTAAAGCCTTTATAAAGTTGGCATTGTTGATTTTTTTGTGTGTGTGAAATATCTCAACAACCATCTAATGGTTCAAAATGGCAAGTGGCACGCACATTGTCGGTATGCAGAAGATTAATCACACAAAAAGAGGAGAAAACTTTAAGTTAACTTCCAGGACTTATAAATAAATGATTAAATAAAGACAACTGTAATCTTTGCAACAGATTGACACATTTTTTTGTTTTTGTTTTCAATGCAAATGAAAAAAAGAAGGAAAATATTAATGAGTTAATGCAGACTAAATTTTTGGACCGTTTTACAAATCTGCCAAGATATACAGTCGTGGCCAAAAGTTTTGAGAATCACATAAATATTGGAAATTGGAAAAGTTGCTGCTTAAGTTTTTATAATAGCAATTTGCATACACTCCAGAATGTTATGAAGAGTGATCAGATGAATTGCATAGTCCTTCTTTGCCATGAAAATGAACTTAATCCCAAAAAAACCTTTCCACTGCATTTCATTGCTGTCATTAAAGGACCTGCTGAGACCATTTCAGTAATCATCTTGTTAACTCAGGTGAGAATGTTGATGAGCACAAGGCTGGAGATCATTATGTCAGGCTGATTGGGTTAGAATGGCAGACCTGACATGTTAAAAGGAGGGTGATGCTTGAAATCATTGTTCTTCCATTGTTAACCATGGTGACCTGCAAAGAAACGCATGCAGCCATCATTGTGTTGCATAAAAATGGCTT
>VVHJ01061188.1:0-14121 GCA_015107715.1 Tylochromis polylepis | reverse complement strand
GTCTCAGCCTCTCGTTCTCCATCAGCAGCAACTCCACCTGGTTGGGCTCCTCCAAACCAGCAGGTGGCAGGCTGTTGAATGTGTCGTAGCAGGGGGGTTCTGCTGGCTGAACAGACTGGACATACCTAAGAGATACCCGTATACATTAGAGGACACTCTAGCCGAATCACACTCTTAATAGAATACAAATATGAGAAAGAGATTTTTTTAATAGCATGACATCTGATGTATCACTATGTATGAATTTATATGCAGGCAGGCCAGCCGGCTCCAGTGAAGAATCTAAAAGCCTGTATGTGGAACATACTCAAACTATCCAAGGCAACGCAAGCATGTGAAACTCTCCTTTTGCAGTATGCCAAACATTACAAACACCTACAGGGCTGGACTTGTTCTCCGGTGCGGATTTCAAAGAGGAAATATGAATCAGTATTCAGACTACGGTGTGACTCACACTGAAAAGTATGTGTTTACGCATGTGAAACACAATGGCACCACTGGGCGGGCTCTTGTGAGAAAAATTACACCGGAGTGCATGATGTAATGTTAAAGTTGCTTAAACAGACACAACCAAACTCCTTCTGGTACCTGTGCTGCTGAGGCTGCACTGGCTCCTGGACCTGGTGAGGGATAAATCCTTGGCCCTGAATGGGGGTTGAGTACTCTGGGGGTGGGTTGCATTTGTCCATGTTTGGCCCCAGGCCCTGGTAGCATTGTGGGCTGTAGTAAGGAAGCTCAGGGTAGCTGTGAGAGGTAATCTTTATGGCCTCTGCTTTAGCTGCTGCGTCTTTCCTCTCCAGAGATATCTGCATGCGATGCTCGCTGAGAGACCGCACATGGCTGCACTTTAGCGCCATCAGATCAGCCTCTTCATGGAAGACCCCCTCATGCAGAAGCTTTCCCTCATGGAGCTGCCAGGCCAGGTACTGAGACTGAGCCTTGGCCTGCTCATAGGTTGGCAGCTTCTCCCCATGCAGCTGGTAGCCACTTTCTGAGTGATGGTAGTCTCCCTGGTGCTCTTGGCCCTGCGGTTCCTGCCTCGCAGAGAGCTGAGGGTACAGAGAGTCCTCCTGGGTGAGACTCTCCAAAGAAGATTGTGGGCTACTGCTCATGTCGCCCCCACTGCTGGGTCCACTGTTGCTTCCACTGCCTCCCCGCAGGGCCTGCTGCTGGATGGCTAATAAGGTACGGGTGTCTGTGGGGTTTCCGTAGCGGAGCTGCTCCTGGATGAGCCGATGCAGGACATTGCCAGACGACTCCTCGGTGGACGACATACTGCTTTGTGAACTTAGTGATTATCTCTTTGAATCAGTTGACTTTTTCCTCAGTGAAAATATTCAAATAAAATCAGCTGTGAACCTGGAACAGAGGGGTGAGAGAGTAAAGTAGGATCAGTCTGAGGTGGCAGTGAGATCAGATGAGAATAAAGCTGAGGCAGGCTTTCACAATAACAGCAACACTTTCAACACAAACTTTAAAGTCATTCAAAAAATATCCCCTTTCCCTGAATTTATTAGAAAACTGTGCAACAATGAGTCTATGTTACCAACAGCGACAACATGGAGATGTGGACATATTTAGCACCGCAGGCAAAAAGTGCATGCGCCAAAAATTCCACTCTCACGGTGGAGCAAAAGCGCACAAAACCGCCGCGTAAAACACTCCACAGCTCTACTTTCCTCTTTCATACCTTGTAAGTAACTTTTAATTAAAACACAATTCCGAAACATTCAATCAGAAGTTTTACTGTAGAGACTTTGGCGCTGAAGAGAAAACAGAAAGGAGGAGAAAAAAAAAAGACGCTCCTCTTACCAGCTCACGCTCTCATCATAACCAAACGTTATCCTCGACTTCGAAGTAAAAATAGTTCCACTATTGGCATCAGCTTTTTTGAAGTCAAACGTGTCTCATTTTCCTTCCCCCCCCCCTGGACGTGTTGCCGCGATCCTCTCTTGCTGTGAAATGATTGTGGAGAGAGCAGGCGGCGATAATAAGTAACCGAGGAGGGACTGAGGTCGGAATGCCAGGAATGTAAAAC
This sequence comes from Tylochromis polylepis, assembly GCA_015107715.1. Classification (NCBI taxonomy): domain Eukaryota; kingdom Metazoa; phylum Chordata; class Actinopteri; order Cichliformes; family Cichlidae; genus Tylochromis; species Tylochromis polylepis. Next base: position 12,083 of record VVHJ01061188.1, on the reverse strand, counting down.
GCGAGGTCCCTCGGGGATCAAAAGCGTAAAAACCACACGGGAGGAGGGAAGCTGCAGTGCGCTTTATTATTACCAACGAGTAAAGGAAGAGAAGTATAGGAAAGGAAAGAGCATTTTGTTTCACTAAACTGTGTGCTGCTTTATAAATAGAAGCAGTTATGAGATGATAAACTCCTTCAGTGATGCATAAGTATGCGAATCATTCACTTTAGTTCAAATAAAAACATAGTACACTGTATGTACTGCACCATTAACAACATGCATAATTAACGCACATAGTAGGCCAGCTGAACGTATAGAAGTTTATAATTATAATAACTGTTTTTTGTAATCACTGGTGATGCATGTGCAACTCTGCTTCTGAAAAAGCTGGGATGGTCTATCTAAAATAGTAAAAAGACATCATTTAAATTGTTTAAACTGAGACTTGTTATTGCTTTTTATGTTAAATTTATTGTCAATTTGAATTTGATGCCAGTAGTACTTCAGAGTATGCATGTATGTTTGCCAGTTTATTACATCACCTCATTATTTAACAGCACCTTGTAAGCATTTGGGAATTCCACAGAGCAGTTGCTCTAGTTTTGAAAATGAACTGCTAACCACTCTGACTTGATTTTTGCTGAACAGTCTGGTTCCCTCCATTTTGGTTTTTTTTTCACTTCATAATATGCCAGATGTTTTCAATGGGTGACAGACCTGGATTCCTATCAGGCCAGGCTGTTTTATTGCGGAGCCATGTTGGAAAACATCCTCAGTGCTGTTTGTCATTGTTTTGCTGAAATAAGCAAGGCCTGAAAGACATCATCTGCGTGGAAGCACATAAGCCATATACACTTCATGAGTTACATCTTGCTAGCGTTTGATTGGACCCTTGCTTGCCATCAGAGCTGCTTTAATTCTTCATGGCACAGATTCAACAAGGTGCTGGAAACATTCCTCAGATATTTTGGTCCATGTTGATGCACATTTGATGTGAATCTCGGGTTCCAGTGAATCCCAAACGATTGAGATCTGCTGACTGTGGAGGCCATTTGAGTACAGCGAACTCACTGTCATGTTCAAGAAACACGTTTGAGATTATCTGAGCTTTGTGACATGGTGCACTGTCCTGCTGGAAGAGGCCATCAGTAGATGGGCACCCAGTGTGGTTTTTTGCTGCTGTAGCCCATCTACTTCAAGGTTTGCCATGCTGTGCGTTCAGAGATGCTCTTCTGCATACCTTGGTTGTAAGCTAATGATTATTTGAGTTACTGTTGCCTTCTTATGTGCTCACAGCAGTCTGACCTTTCTCCTCTGACCTGTTGGATCAACAAGGCATTTTCACCCAGAGAAGTGCTGCTCACTGGATATTTTCTCTTTTTCAGACCATTCTCTGTAAACCCTAGAGATGGTTGTGGGGGGAAATCCCAGTAGATCACTAGTTCCTGAAATACTCAGACCAGCCAACAGCCATGCCAGGTTCAAAGTTTTTATTTAAGTGAGACACCACGGTGGTGGTGGTGCAGTGGTTACCATTGTTGCTGCATCACAGCACAAAGGTCCTGGGTTCCGATCCAGCCTGGGCCTTTCTGTGTGAAGTTTGCATGTTTTCTGTGTGGGCTCACTCTGTATACTGTATAGTCCAAAGATGTGCATAAGGTTAGGTTAACTGGCAACTATAGATGTCTGTCTCTATGTGTTAACCTGTCCATGGTGAATGCCACTTTTCTCCCTGTGACGGCTGGTATAGGCCCCAACCATGAACCTGAGCTGGATAGTCAGAAAAAATAAATGGGGGGGGGGGGCTCTAATTGCTTCATCAATCTTAAATAAAAAATGCTCATCTAGAGGTCATTTGGAGGTTTGCTGTGTAAACATTGTACATTTGCAAATAATTAGCAGTGAATTTTATAATTCCTTTGCATGATTCTTGTTGGAAATTTGTAAAAGGCCTGCTGTCAAAATAAAGCTTTACCTTGAGTTTTTATTAATAAGCACTGACTTTCCTGCGAGTACTTTAACTTTTTAGCAGACAAAAGCATAGCTTATTGCAACTGCTTCATAAAGTCTTCACATGAATAATAACTAGAGCTATTTATGAAATCGTGGTGTAAAAATGAAATAGTGGAGTGAACTTGAAAATATTGCACTGTGAAATACAATGAAATCTCTTAAAATTGGTTGTATATTTTTTCTCCCCTGGGCTGTAGGAATCTAGGCTCCTGGTATTCACCACAGCCCACCATGGGCTGATAAAAACTCTGCTGGTGCACATGTTTTGAAGCTGTTACATGTCTTAAATGTGTGCGTGTGCCTGTGTGGTACATGTGTGGGACAGCTGTCCCCTGGAATCCTGAGTCTTTGTAGCCTCATAACTACAAACATAATGACTCTTTGTACCCAACATCGTACAAGCAAGAGCCCGGAGGATGCCATGCAGGGGCACAGCTTTTACTGATTTACAGTCCAAATCTGAACATTACCACTAAGATAAGTCTGAGATAAGTTTTCATAGAGAAGAAAGAGTGGCAAGAAAGCCGGTATAGACCTGACCACAATACAAATTTAAAATGTGTCTGTTACAGGACTGGAGCATCCATGTTTGTTTCCTTAAAGGGATATGCTTTCCACCTCAAGGGAGAAAGCAAATCTTTATGGCAGGTGTTATTTCTGTCAGAGCCAAAAGACAACCCTGAGCTACTATTTATTACCTGCTAGGGCCTAACGGCTGCTATATTGAGGACTTTAGACATGACTCTGGCTTTTATTATGGGGCCTTTAAATAGCAGATGTTTTAGTCATAACAGACAATTCATATCTCCAAGCAGCAGGCGCAGAGTGCAACAGATGCTATCTTGCCTCTGTATAGTCCACATTTTCCCACCAAAAATCCCCATCAAAAACAAAAAACTATTGCAAACAGTGAGTGAATTGATAAAGAAATCTGTGCAATCATAGCACAATAGTCATGAGTAATTGACTGTCAACCAGTATGTGCCCACTGACCTCAGGCTAATTATCTCATTAGACCGTAAAATCTATAGGCTGGATGAGTTTATATTGATGGTCTTTGTCCTACCTCCTTAATTAAACACACACATTGCCTCATGCTCTGGACATGAGCATGCATATTGTTAAAGGCTTTCTTTCTTAAAGAGAAAAAAAAGACAACAAAGAAAAAAGAAAGAACATGCAGACATTGCGTCTCTGTGGGCGGCACTCACATGGAGGCAACTGGTCAGCAAAGTGGAACATGTTAGCATTTCCACCTTCGAATCCACACTGTGAAGCAGCACAGTCTCCACCTATTTAAAAGCCTGCTCAAGTTATTTAACACCACCTCACTACTTCCTCTGCTCCCTCCCTGTGTGTCAGCATGTGTGTGTCTGCTGGTGGACAACGCCTCTGGTCATTTTGTCCCCTATTGTAGTACACTTCCTGTGAACTTGCAGAGGAATGTGAGGCTGACCCTTTGACAATTTTGGATGTTTTCAAAAAGTCATTGCAGGAGATGAACATCTAAAGTGGCCTGCCACAAAAATTCCTCAGTGTCTGTCTGCCTGTAGGCGCTGAAACCCCGAACCAGATGAAACTTATATTTCATGAGTTATTCCTTGTTTGTGAAAAGAAGAGCGACGCTGAAGACTATCCGAGAACACCCAGTAAAATAAAACACAATTGTGTTGTTGCTATATACAGTAAACTCATATTTCTCTTGTGGTTTTCGTGGAAACATGAGCACAAATGAGGCAACAGTAAGACTAGTCAAACTACCAGTTGCACAAATTAAACAGTCTGAGTCTAAATTTATTCATCTTAGGCATGTGTTAAAGTGAGTATAAAAATCTCTTTGTGAAAAGGAACGCAACAGGAAGGCAAACCTCTGTGGGGGAGTCCTTAAAGGTACCCACCTCTATTTTTGCAGGATAATCTAATTCCTTGATGACTTTTTCTAAAAAGAAAAAATAAATAAATACATTCAAAGAATGAAACAATGTTAACGTAAAATAAACACTGAAGAATTAACAGAAAAGCAGATCTTATATCTGAACAGTATATAGTAGTGCATTTACTTATTATAGTAACAATTTGATGCTATTTAACAGACATTTCAATCTTTAATTTGTTATTTATACAGTATTAATTCACAACAGTTGCCTCCATGTTCTTTCCCTACAGTATGTCCCTACAGTATTAGAAAGAAACTCCAACAATCACACAATCCCTATGAGCAAGAACAATGGGAAGGAAAAGAAAAACTCCCTTTTAACAGGAAAAAAGTTCTGACAGAGCCAGGCTCAGGGAGAGGCAGCCATCTACCATGACAGGTTGGGGGTAAGGGGAGAAAGACAGGACCAAATTAAAACTATGGGACAGACAGAGAGAGTTTAATAATTGCTAATGATTAAATACAGTAGTGGTGTATAAATACACAGAGTGAAAATTGATCAGTGAAGAAGAAACATTCAGTGGATCAGGAAACCTCTCAGCATTACGAATGCATTAGCTTTTCAGCATCACTGATGAATGAAAGCAGTCCTACATATTTGCTTAATATGCATATTTGCACATATAAAGGACATATCCTATTTAACATTAACTCCAAGATTCCTCACAATGTTACTCAAGGCCAAGATAATGACATCTAAAATAGATATCTGCTTAGACACTATGTTTCTAAGATTTTTAGGACCAAGTACAATAACTTCAGTTTTATCTGAATTTAGAAGCGTGAAATTAGAGGTCATCCAGGTCTTTATGGCTTTAATTCATTCCTGCAGCTTAACTAATTTATTTGTATCATCTGGCTTTATGGATAAACTTGGGTATCATCTGCACAGAAATTTAAATCTGTGCAATGTTTTCTAATAATGTTGCCTATGAGAAGCATTTATATTGAAACTCTGTGAAACTTGATGACTAACTTTTGTGTGTGAAGATAAATCTCCATTTACATAAACAAATTGGAGTCTACTAAACAGATATGGTTTAAACTGCTGCAGTGCAGTTCCTTTAATACCAATGGTGTGATCTAATCTTTGAAATAAAATATTGTGATTAACAGTCACTAGTGCTGCACTGAGGTCTAGCAGGAGAAGCATAGAGATGAGTCCATAGTCAGAGGCATTGAGCAGTTCATTCATACCCTTCAGTAATGCTGTTTCTGTACTGTGATGAGCGCTGACTCCTGACTGAAACTCTTCAAATAAACCATTCCTCTGCAGATGATCAGGTAACTGTATGACAACTTCTCTTTCAAGATTTTTTTAGAAATCAGTCTCTAATTAGCTAAGACAACTGGATCAAGTCAGAACTTTGTAACTACGGTCTAGTTACTGCCACCTTAAAAGCTTGTTGTATGTAGCCTGTTATTAAATATAGCTTAATCATATTTTAAATTGAAACATTAATTAATGGTAAAACGTCTTTAAGCAGTTTTGTAGAAATGGGGCTAGAAGACACATTAATGCAGTGGTGCCCAAAGTGGGGGGGGCGCGCCCCCTGGAGGGGGGGTATGAATAAAAAAAAGAATGCTCGGACACTGCTAACATAATGGACAGGTTTTTGACGGGGCTCCCACACAAACGCAAAGCAGAAGATGAAGCATCGCCAGATATGCTTCCAAACCAACTTCTTTCCAAGCCACAGACTAGAAAATATGATTAAGCATATCTTGCCTTTGGGTTCACCTGCACAACGGTGGTGCCAAGGTAGGCATCCCCAACAGAATTTGTTTCCCCTGCGTCGGGAGCACACACTGGGCTGTCCAAATCACGGACAAACAGGACAAACTTAACTTTTTAAACCCATTTTGCACAGAGAGGCATTTTTTTGAAAAATGTATTGATAGCAATGTTGAATATTCTTACACAGTAAAAAAAACAAAACAAGTACATGTAAAATAATAACACCATAAAGATGGTTTGTTTTTCTGTTATTTAAAAGAGGTAGTAGTTTATTTTATTGCTACCTGTAATTTATTGCAGTTTACTTTTATTTGTTTAATTGTTTACAAAAGGTTTGAGGTGTGAAATAAACTGCAATGGAGTTTGAAAACAAAATATGGGCGTGTGTGGTTGGAGGATGTGTTTGTGCCAGGGAGGGGGGGCGTGAAGATTTTCTTGTAAAAACAAAGGGGGGCCTAGCAAAAAAAGTCTGGGAACCACTGTTGTCGTCGAAGTAGCAAAAACGGGTGGTTTCTGTGAGAATTAGGTTATGTACATGCAATGTACACTGAATGTGCTGTGTAAAACAATGAATCAGCAGAAGAATGATGAATATATAAGAAATATAATAAATGGATGTAAAATAAATGTTTTTATTATTTTATTTTTTTAAACATACAGATGCTAATAATTGCTGTAGTCTGACGATATTTTTTGCAACATGACACCCAGACAAATTCCTCCTTTGTGTACAAATTTAGCAATAAACGTAATTCTGATTCTAATCCTAATTCTGATGTTTGTTCAAAGTTTTGTTGAACAAACAAAACTTTTTAAAGAGCTTCTTTAAAACTTAAAACTTACAGTGATTCTCAGCTCGGCTTCATTTCTCCCTGTATTGATGGTAAGCCGAGCCATGCCATTAGCTGCAGTGATTCCGTTGACTGGCCCAGGATTAACCACTACTGGAATATTTGCTGCTGGAGTTTCATCAGGATTTAAAACTTCAACCTGATATCAGAAAAAAGAAACTGAATCATAACACTTTGTAAGGAAGTTATAATTTCTTCAAACGCCACAAATGATGTATCAAAATTATGTTTTCAAAGAGTAATATGATGTCAAACTATGTAAATGTAAATTAGTGCTTTACCGCAACATCAAAGGACATTCCTGGCTTGAAATATTTTGGAGTTCTTTTAAAGTGGATCGTATAGGGTGATGTAACAATCTGGATACCTCTCAGTTCAGCCTCCACCATTTCACTACCTGTGACGAGATGCAAGATAATTATATGCGTACAATGTTTTTCAGTTACTCACTTTCTTTTTACAAAAAACCCCAAAACAAAACAGAAAAAACTGTAATTTTTCATTTCTGCCACAGATGTTCTTTTTTTTTTAATAACATTTTTTTTTGTTTTGGATACTCATATACTATCTTTGGAGCTGCTGCACCACTGAAACATATCAAACATTTTGAACAGGCTCAAAAAGAGACTTTTTTCTTACCACTTTCTGTCAGCACACTGACAGATACAAATATGGCGCCCCCTACAAGGTTGTTGATGTCATTCTCAACTTTTGTTATGTCCTCTCTCTTCAGAGTCACCTCTCCTTCACCACTTCTAATCTAATTCAGCAACATAAAGAGGTGTGTGTTCTACAGTAATAGCATAATAATACAATTTGTGAACCGTAGGAGGTAGATAAGCTCTTATGTTAGCATCACTGTATATGGACATGCTAAATCTTAAATATAAATATGGGCTCACCGGCACTCTCTGAAGAGAGTCTGGAAAGCTCTGTTTACTTTGGTCCTTTCTGATAACCCCAAATACCACATAGGCTGTTCCATCCACTTCTTGGCCAAACAGATACCTTAAACCACAGAATAAAGATGTGTTTGTGAACAACCAGTTTGAAGCCTGGTCAAACTGTAACAACAAAGGATCACATACATACTACTTAAATCCAGCTCTTAAATCCACAAAACCATTACATACGTAGCTTTGATTGTAACGGTGAAGTCTCTGCTGTTCACATGGAAGAATTGTGTTAATGGTGTCAATTTCACCTCAAAACTGGGAAGAACTGCAAGATTAAAATATTTTCTGTCAAGTTAAAGTTGCTGCATTGCACATTTAAAAACAGTAAAGAAATGTCATGCAGGTACTGTACAGATGATGGGATGCTCACCATACTCTTTGACCTCGAATTCCGCAGAATACGTTTGCTGTGGGTTGCTCTGGAACTTTGCCACCACTTTCCACAGTCCAGTACTACACAGAGAGAGAGAGAGAGAGAGAGAGAGAGACATTAATCAAACAAATAGTTCAAGTGTTCATAGAACTGAAGGTAGCACATTAATCAGACTGCAGACTATATTCTACACACAGGGTCTAATTACACTATACTGGCTAGAATACAAAAGTGTGTAGGTTTATATTATGCAACATTGATTATATAGTAAAAACCAAATTAATTTAACACATACTACACTACATAATATACTCACCTAACAATTTCACCAAGCTGGAAATCTCCAGAGTGGATACCTGATTTTAGAGAGACTGGATCGAGGGGTAAAATGATGCCTTCCGGTGTCTGGGGGGGAAAAAAAATATAAATCAACCACCATTAATAGTGCACCTTGCTAGTATTAGTTTTATTGATTAATGCTGCACTGCAAAGTATTTTTTTTCCACAGCTTGGACAATGCATCATTTTCACAACTAATATATAAATGACAATATAAAAGATTTAATGGACAAAGTTGATGTGTTTTGGTTGTTTTGTTCATTTGCAAAGAAAATATTTGTTTTCCTTGCTACGGGTGATTGCATAATGTCACTTTCAATTCTGAGCCCACAAAGAATAAAACACAATACCACAAACTCAATGGCAATGGAAGCATCAGTTTGGGCTGCTTCATCCCTCTCTACAGGCTCCATCTGGGGTGTCAGTGCAAACATCCTGAAATGAACTGAAGGGAAGAGAAGATGTTATTTTGCTGCTCAAGGTGATGTATACATGTTGAGAGGAATATTTAATAAAGAAGTTCAGTTTACTAACTTAATTTAAGGTCATTCATTTAAAATATGTCTTAGTCAAACTGAAGGAAATATATGTTGTTTTTTTTCTTTCAAATCCTCACTGAAAAAAAATTATCAGATGTTCTAACCTTCATTCATTTTCAAAGGGACTGCATGGACTACACAAAGCAGCTTTCTAATTTGTAAGAAGTGATGCCATAGTCACATAATTACTGTAATAATCTGTTCTTGTTTGAATCTACAAAACTAAATTATTGGAGCAGCACCATGTTCCCTGATATTCATTGAATGCCCCTGAAAAAAATATCTAACCTGTATTAAATGAAAATAAGGGTAGAACTACCATGGTTACGTTTTAACAATAGAGTGTATGCTGTGTTTCTCAGTCATGAGGTAGTGGTGGACTCACCTTTGCTGTTGGGTGTATAAAGGGTCTTGTCAGTCTGAATGAAGATGTAACCAGACTGGAAGGACACCATGACGACTTTCTCCAGGAGGCGGTCGGGGAACTGAGCCTGTAGGTATACATACTGCTTCATGCTGGGATCTTTACTGAAGTCTCCTGCAGGGATCTGAAACCAGCATGGAAAGTCTATGAAGACTTGGATGGCATAGTCAATGATAATTGAATATTCAGTGTAATAGAAATAACAATAATAGTATCATATACGATAAACAAATAATTTTACTTACCGTTACTTTCCCAAGCTGCTGAAAGTTATTTTCATTGTTGAGAGTCACAGATGTTGTTGCCAGCCTTTTTGTTTTGGTTGGATGGTTCATCACATTGATTTCAACCCTAATGTCTCCTCCACTGCAGTCTTGACACTCCACAAAGATGTTTTCTGCTGTTCCCACCCGCAACAAGTTTGGGGCAGACATCACTTTCCTGCAGAGTGGTGGTAACAGATGAAAGATGTTAATGATATTAGTCATTAGTCTGTAGAAAAACACATGCTGTTTCTGACTAAAGAATAAATATGTTTTTATTTTATACATGCATTTTAGACACTATGAAAAACATGTTAATAATTGCTGAAATAATTATTTTTAATTAATTAAAAATTAATAAATGAATTATTATTTTTATTTATTTGTTTATTGTACAAAGGTTTTATGACTGAATACGTTCACAAACGTATTTATCAGCTGTTTTCCCATGTGACCCTTTAAATTATTCAAAAAAGAGCTTATATTTTGAAATACTTTATATTTAAATATTGCAGTGCAGCCTGATGCCAGTGTGTTGATTGGTCATTAGTGTTATTCGCAGACTTACACTCAAAATAGACAGACAATATAAACCATTTTATATTATAAAGTTATTGTTATTTTTTTAATCTATTGTGTTTTGTTTAAGGTCTGTTTAACATGAGAAGATCATGTCTTGTGTTAGAATATACCCTTTCACAGTGTTTTAAACACTTTAGATGTTCTTCTTTCATGTTGTTTTTTATCATAATGACAATTCTGTTCCCTTTAATATGTGACTGGTTGCTTAAAAAGGAGCCACAATGACAACCTAAAGAGGTTGTCATTATAAACATTGGATGTTTTAACCCAAGCAAAGGTTCATTTTTTGGGTAAATTCAGATTGGTTATGAGCTATGGGCTTGACTTTAAACACAATCAGTGATCTATTGATTATCTTGATTAAAGTCCAAAACTGAATCAATAGATCTTTTCATCATGCTTCTGGAGTCTGTTTGCTTTGTCTGGCGTAATGCACCGTTGTGCAAACTCTGAACAAAGTTTAGGACAACTTCTTGGCATCACTTTAAATACCAGATTACCTTGACTTATGTTACGCAAATTGCAGAGATCTGGCTGCACCTTCTCATTATAAAAGAAACAAATAAAATGTAGTTAGCAATAAAGTTAGATTGATTCTGCTTTCATTAATATTATGTCTTTCCATAAGTTTTTCCTCATTCCCTTTCCTTCAAATACCACCTGTGCCTTCTTCTTTAAATGAGAACATGAAACTATACATGCAAAATAAAATAATATATTCATGCAAAAGTTAAATTAAATTAAATTAAATTAAACCTCCTGCACACATCCAAGATAATGACACTGACCAAAACAGCATTGTTTTTTGCATGAAGTAATTCAACCTCACTAGGAATGTGTAAAAGTACAGCAGGTCTACTTACAACAGAGCTCCATCAGCCACAGAAGTTAGGGAAGCAAAGGCCAGAGAGGCCAGCAGCAGCAGAGTCCTCCTCATTATCCTGATCCTTTTCTGCTGCTAAAGTAAACTGTGGCCCTGCAGCATCCTTCTTTTATTCACTAACCTCCCTCCTCCTGCACTCCCACAAAATGACTATTCATCCTCTTCTCAAACACATGTACACATGATTTCCCAGTAGCAGTTGAGAAACAGTTTAGTCCTGATAAATATTATCTCTTCTCTAAAGAAACAAGTAAACACTGGAAAATCAATAAAGGTTTACATGTTTAAATAATGTCTTACCATGCAGTTTAGTAATTAGTTCCCAGGATCAAATAAATATTCTTTTCTTTTCAGTTTTTTAAAAATCTCCTTATTGCTCATATTATTGTTCTGTCTCTTTTGAATTCAAATATCCACCAGTAAGTAAAAATAACCAGATAAGTGGTCTGATCAAAATGTGTTGAGTAACTTTACATGACGTATTTGGCTGGGCTTTTTGAAGTTTCAGCAGTGTGGATTTTTTTACAGTAACAATCTGACGGTGATATATGAGATCTTGTATTTTAGGATTTCAGTGACCGGGAAAAAAATGAAAGCAAAAGGGATCCCCGCTTTACCATCAGAACAAACTTAATTCTCTGTGGCACATTAACCATTAGAAGAAGGGCATAGAGCAATGTTAATGATCCTCCACAATGCTTATCATTTAAAGGCAGTGGCATTTATATAATGGTCAGTTGATACTATGAGGTTCAAAGTATACCAAAAACAAACAAAAAAGAAAAAAAAACTTAGTACCAATATATAACCAAAAGCAGCCCGAATTAGGTAAATTTTTTGTTTTCATTCTCTAAATTCATGTGTAAATTCAGGGCGTCCAAGAAAGTCCAGCAAGCGCCAGGATCGTCTCCTGAAGAGGATTCAGCTGCGGGATCGGAGTGCCACCAGTGCAGAGCTTGCTCAGGAATGGCAGCAGGCAGGTGTGAGCGCATCTGCACGCACAGTGAGGCGCAGACTTTTGGAAGATGGCCTGGTGTCAAGAAGGGCAGCAAAGAAGCCACTTCTCTCCAAAAAAACCATCAGGGACAGATTCATCTTCTGCAGAAAGTATGGTGAATGGACTGCTGAGGACTGGGGCAAAGTCATATTCTCCGATGAAGCCTCTTTCCGATTGTTTGGGGCATCTGGAAAAAGGCTTGTCCGG
>VVHJ01061183.1:0-13013 GCA_015107715.1 Tylochromis polylepis | reverse complement strand
GCTGTGTCACACAGCCTCATGCCTATGCCTATATTTCTGCTATTTTGTAGTATTTCTGCTATGTTGTAATATTTCCGCTATGTTGTAGTATTTGTGCTAAATTATAGTATTTCTGCTAATTTGTCACAGTTGAACAACAAGTAGTTTTGAGGAAACTTCAGCTTGTTCAGCTTTTTTCTGCTGGCCATTTTGCTTTTCCAATATTTCTGCTAAGTTATTGCATTTCTGCCATGTTACAGTATTTCTGCTAAGTTATTATATTGTCGCTATTTTGTTATGCTTCTACAAAGTTATTACACTTTCAACAACTTTTCAAATATTGACTTAAGCTTCTTCAGCTTCTTCAGCTATTTTCAGCACACAGGTTAAGCCGTACAGCATCCACACGGCATTTTCGCAGGAAATGCAAATTTTTCTAGTTTCTATTACATTACTCTTGCAAGACTCACAAGAATTTTTTTTTTTCAGAAAAAAATCAGTTGTCGTCTTCACCACACTATAGGGTTTCCGTATCATTAGAGTTTGGGCTCCTTAGAAGGTAAATGCAAATCCATAACTTTTTGGGTAGTCTTCCTACCAAACAGATACAGAAGTGAGCTAATCGCATAAAGTGCTCGGCAGAGGTGATAGCTTTTACCACTCATGGACCACTGTGTTTTATCATGTGTGTAACCTGTGTCAGAAAGAACATGAACATGACAAGATTTCTGTTAAATTAAGCAGCACAGACTTGCTGCCTTTACTATACATAGACTGATCAAACATATTGTTCTACATAATCACTGCCCCAAAAGACCCATGTTAACAATCTCTTAGTATCCACCAAGTCACCAGCAAAGCCATCTGAAGTTAGGTGTATGTTTTTAGTTTGGTTAACACTGACTCCCTTTTAAGCCCTGTTCACCTATTTGGAACACCCAGAAAGCTTTACATAACATAATAACTGTAATGCAAAAATGAATAAGTGACACTTGATTTAAAATCTTTTAGTTTGAATCTCTTAAGAAATATCAAGATAGTTAAAGCCCGGTTAAAAGACAGTTAAAGCTCAAGAATCCGAGTAGTACTGCAGCATGGAAAAACACACAAACACATACACAATACAGAGGAAGTTTGATGGATGGCTCTGCTAAAGTGGCTCAACAGCTCATTTTGCTTAAGATTTGTCCTTACAAAGAATAGGACCAACTTTATGAGCTGTTCACTGGTCCTGAGTTAGGATTTAATGCTACCCAGCCTGGAGAGCGTGGACAGTCTCTTACCAATACAGTTGCCATGAGAGTCCTGTGTGAAGCCGCTGATGCACTTCTGCTTGGGATTACACAGGAAAGAGCCCACTGTGTTCTCACACACAAACCCCATACCACAGTTATGAGTTCTCATCATGCACTCATCAATGTCTGCAAAGACAGAATAGATTTGCATTAGTTTATCTGGACAAAGCAGTCTCTCAATGTATTATTCTGTCACAAGAGGCTCTGTAAATTTAGCTTGAGCTCTCAGTTTGTTAGTAGTACAGCAGGGGGCACTGTGACTCAAGCACAGAATATTTACAGACACAAACTTTTACTCTGTCAGTGTTTAACTGGAGGGAAGAATTCAGTGAAAACATTGCTGGATTCAGCTCTGCAATTAACAGAAGTTGAACATTACTTCTTAAATGACAGTTATTGAATCTCATGAGCAATATGAGAGTTTTTTCTTTTTTTTATGCCACAAGTAGTTCATTTTATCCTGGGTCCTTTGAGCAGGAGGTCTTAATTTGAGTTTTCTCTATTGTTAATATCAGAGGGATACTCTTCCAACATTCTGGCACTGCTTTCATATAACTAATTACTTTTTTGCCTGCTGGATGGTTGACTAGATGCTACCTTCATGTTATGCTTTTACTGATTAGTCCTCTGTGACACGAGTCACATGAGCTTCAAAGTGCATTACCACCTACACAATCCTGCCTCTTTGGTTGATTATCTTGCAACATACTGAACCTTGGTATCTGCTTAAGCCCACACTTTACCGTTTGGGCCAAGGAAACATTAACTTCCTGTCCTAAATGTACCTTAGGTGACTTTGGATAACTTATTTTGTATTAAAAGTAGTCAAAGATGTTGTCATGTTGTCTAAACAAAACCTTTTATATGAAATATTTACCGATTAACATACCAGAATAACCCTTTAAGTTGAAGCATACCTTTGACACTTAAAGTCAAAGGTTTTAAAGGTATGCAAACATTTGAATGCTGTGAGTACAAGCTGCATACCAGTTTGACTAATACTTCAGCTAATGTATTTAGTCTCCTTTAAGATGCAGTTGACAAAGTATGGTAGGAGTATTGCAGTGAATATGATTTTTGCATCTTTCTACATCACTAGCGTTAATTTAATCTAAATAGAGACTGATGGAGGAAACAAGGATCTGTGAAAAATGCCATCCATCAGTAAGGTTAGGATAGTACAACAGCAGCAGCACCTATTGCATTAATAATGATGCACTACAGTACACTGCAGTCTTGTATTCATGGATTTATGACTCCTAAAGGATTTTCAAAAACATGTATTTTAACTAATACCATTACAAAGATCAACAGAGAGGAGGAGGTGACAAATATTAGGACCAGAATAGCTTGTGTGTGAATCAATTATATACTGCCTTACATACTGCCTCAGTTTGAGCCAGCATGCTGGACTTGTTTCTGGACCCTCTTAAAATTTCTGAAAAACGTGGCAACAGTGAGTCCCACACTCCAACACAAACATGAACCTCAGCCAAAGATAAGTGCCAAGATGTGTTGCAAAGTGGAATTACACCAGAGGTAATGTTTAATATCTCACAACACAGCAGCTATACCTAGACACAAATAAATATGTGTTAGATGAAATATTTAAATGGATTATCTTTAATATTCAAAATGTAAAAAGATTTCAAATGACTTTTGCACACCTGTAATTAGATTCGTGTAACTTTCTCTTTGCATAATTTTTATTTTTAGTGTCAGTGTCTGATATTCTAATGTGTTCAAAGTATTTTCCAACAGTTGACTTCTTTAGTAAAACTACATTGCTTTTTTAGTTTGTGCTGTAAATGGCTACAGCACTTGCTGTATTGTTGCATTTTTGATGCAGTAACTGCTAAGTCAAAAGAAATGAGTGATGCTCAGTACATCAAGCCCTCAGCAGCCTAGGCCTATTACAGCAGAACTAAGGGACGGTTTGGGATCATCTGAGCCGGCTCTAACTGTAGGCTTTATTGCAAAGGAAAGTTTTACTGTAAACTTAATCTTAAAAGTAGAGCGGTTGTCTGTCTCCCAAATACAAAGTATGAACTAGTTCTACAGAAGAGGGGTCTGAAAGCTGAAGGCCCTTGCCCATTCTAGTTTTCAATACCCTTCGGAACCACAAGTAAACCAGCAGTCTGAGAGCAAAGTGCTTTATTGGTGTGATATGGTACTATAAGGTCTTTAAGACGGGACCTGCTTATGTGGCTGAGTACAACAATCTCAGTTTTATCTGAACTTAGAAACAGGAAATTAGAGGTCATCTGCATGGCACTGAAAATGTATGCCTTCCAATAACACTGCCTAAGGGAATCATGTATAATGTAAATATTGCTCTCAACATTGGACCCTGTGGAATTCCATGATTAACCTTAGCGTGAGAGGAAGACTCCCCATTTACATGAACAAACTGGAGTCTATTAAACAGATATGATACAAACTGCAGTGCAGTACCTGTAATACCTTTAATACAGGGAGTTCTAATCTCTGTAGTAAAATATAGTTATCTACATACGTAGTGATCAGAGGCCATAAGAGGAGCATTTGTAGCCTTCACTAGTGCTGTTTCTGTACTATGATGAATTCTGAACTCTGCTCCATGATATCTGCATTAAAAAAATCAGTTTACCATTTTTTAGATATGATTGCTGATACATTTAGTATATTTTAGCTAGACTTTTTTTCCATATTAATATTGTAATGAAAGCATTCTGAAGAATTAAAGCTTGTATAACTGTATAACTCCCAGTTCAGTCTATTCTATAATCGTGAACTTTACCTAATAGTAATCATAATGTACTTACCTTGCCATAAGCATGATTTTTACAGAACATTTCCATTTCTGGCAGTAGAATTTTATATCACTGTCCTTGCTTTTGTTTTTACAAAACCAAATCATCCTAAAAATAAAAAAAATCCTGCACTTTATCTTGAAGAGGACATCATTCCACCGACTATTTTAGAGGCTCTGGAAATGACTGCTGGGTAAATTGGTTTAATGAAACACATCAGGAACAATGAACTCACCCTTGCAAAGACTGTTCCGCAGCTGGTAACCAGCAGGACAAGTGACCTGCAGCTCGCACACAAATGAACCCACTGTGTTCACACAGCGCTGGCTGGGCTTGCAACTGTGGGCACCAGTCACGCACTCATCTACATCTGCAGAAAAAGACAACGGTGACTGTGTGTGAGACAGAGGCGGGAGGGAAGATAGCAGGGGGTGCATGAATATGATGTGGAGGTGAGCTTGCTGATGGACAGGTCTCGTGCATAATTTTGTCCCCTTGCTCAGGCTCCCTGCGTGTCACAGAGATCGAGCTCAGTGAGTTGGCAACAGATGGACATCAGCAAAAATTCAAAGGAACAGTCTCTCTTGCACCTAAGAATTTGTGGCAGAGCAGGAAATTACAAGTTTTTGCTTTTGCTTACATGAAAACCATCTAGCTGGGAAGCCTCAGGCATGAATTCAATGCTCCAGCTAAAAACCAAGTATTGGAGTGGTACTGAAATGTACAGCTGAGCTCATTAATACTTCAAAAAACAATAAACACACTAATGACAGTGTGACTAAATGTATTAAAGGTGACTAACCCAGAGTGAACAATTCCCCACATCTGCCCAGTATTTGATGTTGAAGTTCAGAAAAAAATGCCATGCCAGTATGCCTGAAAATGCATATGTCACTATCCACGCATGCAGGCAGTAGCAGTATGAAAAACAATGGACAATTTAAAACAAAAATACAGTAGTATGGACATGATCTCATGTCCACACTGATATAAAATTAATGATGAATTTTTTGTCTGTGTGTCTCGTGTTGTCACGTCTACGTCTCTCAGTGTTTCCTGTTTTATTTTGAAAGTCTTCTGTTCAGTGTGTTTAGTGTTACTTACCCCTGTGGTGTCATTATGTTTATTTGGGTCAGCTGTTTCCTCATGTGTTTCCACTTCCCCTGATCACCTCCTGTGTGTTGTCTGTGTGTTTTCATTGTGTCTTTGTCAGGTCATCTGTTTATCCCATGTCATTGTTTTCTCTCATGTCTCATAGTTCTTAGCTCTTAGTTTGTGTTTCTCAGTTCATAGTTTTTTCGTTCTCATTTTGATGTTTTGGGTTTAGTCCTTGCCTCGCCTTTTGTTTTGTAATTTTTCATTAGCCACAATTAAAGGCTCGCTTTTTGTTCTCACTGCTCTTGCCTCCTGTCCGTCTGCATTCGGGTCCACCATTCTCAGACACACCGGCGTACCCCGCCATGACAAATTCAAGATACAAAGCAGTGCATGAAGTTCGCAAACAACATTATGAAACATCCAGAACAAACTGATTAATGGTCTTGACCTGTTTGTGTGTCACATGGTGTGATTTGCGTCTTCTGATTTGTAGCTATGCAGCTTATGTGTTAGTTCAATAAAGAAGATCGGTAAGCTACTAGTTTACGCTTTACATCACTTCCACTTTCCCACACTACCAAACTCAGTGCTAACATTATTACTCTAGTCCAGTCACCTTCTTGCCCTTCCGATCAGTCTCCATTCTCTCCACTTCAAATGTCAGTGCTCTTCTGTTCGTGCCACTCAGAGTCACTCAGAGCTCCATCCAAGCCTCTTCAGTGCCACTATCATCCAGTACGGGACTCCAGGGGGGTCCTGTACTATTGTGTTATGCGCACAATGGGTCATCAGAGTCTCATCACAAAATAGATGAATTTGTGTATCACAATAAATCCTGTTCAATTCTCCCACAGATCTCTCCTTGTTGAACTGTGAACAGGACTGCAATAACAAACGTGTCATCTAAATTGGCAGATGTTATTTTCAATCACTTATGAAACTGTAAAACAATGCACCCAGATGGAAACCTCCAGGGCTGAATACTAAAGCCACTACACAAGTGAAAAAAACACTGGTTACACTCAAGAACATGAAGGCCAAATTAGACTTCTCCAGAAAACAGTTAAGCCTGTGCAGTTATGAATAAAAAGAATAACTTCTACCAGAATAACTGGAAAAATATGTAGAAGGAGAGAAACAGTCCTTAGCTTGAAGAATGCCACATCATCTGTCAAACATGATGAAGGTAATGTTATGGCATGGGCCTGGTGTTTATTGATGATGATGATGATGATGATGACTGCTAACAGAAGCTGAATTTTTAGGTGTGCAGGGTACAGGTGTGCACTCTCTGCTCAGATTCAGTCAAATGTTGCTACATTAATTGCAAATTCCTTCTCAGTCCAAATGGATAATGACCCAAAGCGTTCTGCAAAAGCAACTCAAGATTTTTTTCAGGGCAAATAACTTGGATATTAATCAGTGGCCAAGTCATTCACCTTGTCTCAAGCCAGCAGAGCATGCTTTTCAGGTACTGAAGGAAAAACTGAATGCAAAGAAACCCACAGCCAAGCAGAAAATGAAGGCAGCTGCAGTAAACGCCTAGCACAGCATCTCAGGGGAGGAAATGGAGCATTTGGTGATGTGCATGTGTGCGAGACAGACAATAACTGCAAAAAATAGTAATCTGTTAGGTTTAAAATTAATATTAGTTCATCCAATTACTTTGTTAAACCTGTTGTTTTAAAGCTGAAACCCTACATTTTAATCATATCTTGATTTACTGATTTAAAATCCACTGTAGTGGTATACAGTGGGGAAACTTCATAAACCTAAATGAACCAATAATTTATGAACCTAGCTATATTACTGCTGTCACTTCTGTAGGGAACTGCACATCACGCTGCATTGTAGGATCTTTTGTTCACTGTAGGTATGTCATAAATTTAACATGCTATCATACTATAATTTAACTTCACACTTCCACCACCCACAACAACCTCATTATATGAACTTTATTGATCTATCAATCTCTTAACCCCCTAAATTCCCAGTTATCATCGAATGGCACTCATCCTAACCCTGTACAATCTACATATGTAATGTTTCTTCTTTTTAAATTGTTCTCCCAAGTTTGGGCAAAAAACAAAGAAAATTGTTAGTGTAACTGACACACATGACAAAATGTTCAAATTTCCCCCCCAAAAAGCCTGTTTATCCTTTCTCCAACCTATAGGGCTACAGCTGAGGTTATCACCACTCATGACAGACCTCAGAGGGTTAACATCCACCAGCTCATCGGCTATCTTTAAAGGCTTAGGGGGTCAGGGTTTGGCTGACATCCACCTCTTTTTAGACAATTTCTTCTAACTGGAACACCTAGAATAAACAAGCTTTATTTGAAAGATAACATTTGAAAGTGTGTCTGTTTACTGCAGCATGTGGCCAATGGATGACGAAGTTGAGTTTTGTTTGTTCCTTTGTAAAATTTGACTTTGAAGAAGTCAAATTTAAAGTAACAGGTCTTGGCAAATGATATTTTGCTTGTTAAGTGTGTTTGTGTGAAATAAAACACACAGTTGAAACCTTTAAATCTTTCTCAGTCAAACTGTGCAGCACCCAGTAAACAGGCACTGTTGATTTATGACACTGGTGGCCTCATGCTGAGACAGTGGATCGCCGCTCTGTCGTGGCTCGTCTTTATCAGACGGCTGCATTCCCTTATCATGCATCACATGCAAGGCCGATTAGCTGGATGTACTGATAGGGTAACGTTGGGATTATTGTGTGTGTGTATGTGTGTTTGTTTGTGTGTGGCAGCCATCCACATTTGAAGATCACCCCAAAATATGGTGCATTCCACAGGGAACCAGACAAAAAAGGTGTTGTACAAAATCTGCTGGAGAAAACAAAAATCTGGAACAAGAGGGAACATATTCTCCCCTGCTCCCTGTGTGTGTGTTTGTGCACTGGCAATCCCTTTTTGAAAAGTCTTTGTCGACTTTCAAAGTTTTTGCCATGGGGAATTTGAATAAACTGTGTGCCTTACAACACCTTCCCACAGGCAGCAGCAGGAGTAAAAACACTGATCTGAAGTTTTCAGCGTGTACCTGGCTGTGTCACATCCTGCAGCTTTTTTCCTGTTAACCTCATAAAACTGCACCTCATCACCTCTCACAGCGCAGAGCGCACTTTATGGTATTATATGAGGCCTTTGTGGAGCTGTGGCAAATGCATTTGTCTAAATAAAATTAACAGTTTTCCCTTCTTGAGCAGCGCAGTGGTGACAAACTCTTGTTTGGGAGCCATCTTTGTAAGTGTCCCCATTTCTTCCTCAGCTGAGAGACATCTGTTATGTACATTGTAGGGAGGGATATTTCCAGGGGCAAAATCCTCCTGAGCTCAGAGACCACCCCTTCCTCTGGGCGCTGCTCGCCTTCAAGCACAGGGTTAGACAGGACTGCTTCCAAGGTTTGCGTATTGCCAGTGGTGCAGAAAGTCGTCATCTCCTTCCACCACAGCGCTCTGATGGCCAGCGTTATTTCCAGTTTGTCATTCAAATACAAAAAAGCAAAGGAAAACGTGCCTACTGCTTCAACGTCCCTACACCTCCGCTGACTTGCCATGTGGAGACAGCCTTATTACACAGTGAAGTGATCCAGCACAATGCGGAAACAGTGGAAAGGTGGAAACAACTTATTTTTGAGAAATACAAATGCTTAGTTGAATGGACAAGGGAGACAGCAGTTTTAGAGGAATTCCATCAAGAGTGAAGAGGAAACCGAGCACAGGGAGATGTCCGAAAGGCACCACAGATGAAAACACACACACAGTTTTTCCTACACACTTGACCTAGCAGGCAATGAGGTATTTATTTTATTTTTTAAATTTTTTTTAAGGTCAAGCTGCAGTGAATGAAGTCAGCCTTGGCTTATTTGCAGAAGCTCGTTTTGAACGTGGAGGTTAAAGTTGCACGCTGTGAGCCTGATTCCACTGTCGGCTGTGACAGAGGATGAATTAAGGAAGCTAACCCACACAGTGGTGCAGATGGATTCAGGTGTATAAGTGTTATTTTGGTATTTTTTCAGGCTTTCACGATGGGCACGAATGCAATTTCAATTTCCAGGTTTTTGTGTAAAGACACTGAAAATGATAAATCGATGAGCCAATAGATCACGCCCACTGACAGATAATAAAGCCAATAATTTTGATTCAACTCATTTGATATTAAGTGGGTAAGAGCAGTAAAACTCCTCTTTCTGTCAGGAAAAGGAGTTTCACTACATATTTAATTCCTGAAATATGTTAATATAAGAAAAAGAACTGCAACAGTACACCTCAGTTTTTCTACATGATAATGAAATGCTGCTCTAGTAAATGAAAGAAATGTGTCAGCACGACTCTTTGGGCTCTGGTAGCTCATTACTTAAATTGTTCCATAATTATAAAACACAAAGTTTTCACCTCCCCCCATCCAGTCATGTCGGCTGGCCGCCCCTCCCTGAGCCTGGTTCTGCTGGAGGTTTCTTGCTGTTAAAAGGGAGTTTTTCCTTCCCACTGTTTTCAAGTGCTTTCTCATAGGGGGCCTTTACCTTTCAATATAAAGCACCTTCAGGTAACAGTGGTTGTAAACTAGTGCTATGTCAATAAAACTGAAGTGAATTTCATTTAAATCCCTTTCCAGGCACAAACAACCCTATTGCAAGCGGAATGACTTGATTTTCTGAGGAAAACAATGAACTATTGCCTAAACCTTGAGAAACACCAAGAACATCTGTATGGGATGATGATATTAGATTCAGATTAGAGATTACCTTTAGCCTAGATTGGACTATGATTCAGAAGACATTGTGGTCAATCAGTGTTATCTTCCACAAAGACAATCCTAGCCATGTAAGTGTCAAAATTATGGCAGCAATGCAGCCACAGAGATGATAACATAATGGGGTGTGATTACAATTTATTGGAGGATGTCATCCATAGTTATCATTCAAGTAATAACTCTCGAAGCTTTTGATCTCCACAAAACACTTTAAGGAATGCAAAACAAATCCAGTCCTGCCCGCAATGGTTTGTTTAGTCCCAGTTCAGGAAAGGGTGAAGGTGTCAACCACATGCACTGGAGCTGACTGTGTGTGCATGTGGGTGTGAATGGGTGTGTGTGTACGCCCCTGGGATCTTCATTTGTCTGAACCACACGTGTATTATTCAAGTTGTGCATAAAGCCTTCTCTTAAAAACCAGTCTTTTCTTCAAACACATACACACACACACATCTCCATGGGAAGAACTGTGTGCTAAAATAGTGCCAGTTATTCACATTCATAAGCAGCTGAAAACATGCAGAGAGATCAAGAAAAGCAGCTGTATTTACCCTGTAAACCTGCAAATTAAAATATAACAGTCTTGATAAGGCACGACTCACAGGTTTTCTGATGGAAGTGCTTCCATTTGCTAAACAAATTACAGAAAAGTGCAAATGATCCCAGGTGTTAATACTTTCACAGTGCTTTCACAGTCTGATGCAAACTAATTTCAAATCATTTAAAGTCTATATTCCATTAAAAATGATAGAGCACATGAAACCCTCTGTTTCATGTGCATCACCTCTTCTTTAAAAACAGTCTTTTGTTTTTGTTTTTTTGCTTCATAACAGATTTCAGCTGCTCCTCCGTTTTTAATGTCAGACATGTTGGCAGCAGTCTTCTAACAGGTGCAAACTGTGGTTTGACATTGTCTTGCACAAATAAGCAGGTCCTTTCCTATGGCCCTGAAAAAGACATTATCTGGGTGGCAGCATATGTTGCTTCAAAACCTGAACACGTTTATGCACTAAAGTTTACTTCACAGATGTGCAAGTAACTCATGATATGTGCACTAATGTGCAATCCCCATACCATATGTATATTGACTTTTGAACTGTGGGCTGAAACCAGTCAGGTGGTCCCTCTGGTTTTGAGCCCACAAAGCCTGGAGACCATAACCTCGAAAAATAAGTTCAGCCCTTTTACAAAATGTTTTGCTTGCATTAAGTTGAAAATGAGCATATACTTTATCTACACCTTTTTAATAGGGTTGAAATATTTTGCACTTCCATTCCATTTGTATATAATATAATATTTGTTCATTTTACACACCTACCCACCCACCAAGCATTGACAGCAAGTACTCCAGAGTTTATTTCACAGTCTACTTATATATCTTTCAAATCCTCAGCACCCCCTCGCAGCCATGTCCTGTCATGCTATTTGCTTTGTTTCATTCCACTCTGCACTAAATGTTGCCCACCCACAAGTCCACATGTGGGAGCATTTTAGGGAAAGAAAGTGCTCACTTTGCTCACTGAATGAAATGATAGGAGGGAAAACATTTCCTTTAATGTAGTACTTATGCATCTTGAGTATTATCCTGTCTGGTAACAGACTCAACCAGGGCTGCACTTCCAGCACACACTTTGTTAATTTTAGTGATTTCGCACCTAAAGCAACCTACCAGGGTGCCAAGCTACCACACTAAGCATGCTGAAAGAAAGGAAGCTAAGTACATACACAGATGCTGTGTGTAGTGTTTGATATTGCAACAACCGCTCCCACAGAGTAATTGGCTATGGTTGAATCATGCTTAAGGCGACAGTTTCCACCAGCTAACATTGGGAGCCCAATCAGTTGATACATTGTTTAGTATCACAAGACCTGCATTTTCCTCCTTCATGAGTGACTGAATCCAATTAAAAAATGTGCCCCGACCTATGGACAGACACTTCATTTCACTGCTGCTCTGTCATCCTGCCTGTACATATTTGTTCATTTATGCATTCCCTGGGTTTGTTGCTGTTGTTAGGTTGCTTGTTACCTTGTGGTAACCAGGCTTGAGGGAGACAGCTTTAGGGATACATATGAGCTTTGTGAACCACTCCAATTACTGCCAATGGTAATGTGACAAGAAAGCACGGTGGCCCTTACCTTCGCACATCCGTCCATCTGTCATCAGTGAGAACCCTGGGAAGCAGGAGCAGCGAGCCCGGCCTGCCAAGGCCATACACTGTTGACTGCAGCCGCCATTGTCTGCAAGAGACAAGTAGCATGATTACAATCATCTCTGCATTCCACACAGCTACACCTCCAGGGCAGTCGTTTGCAGTTATATTTCTAATCTTTGTGTTGTTTCTCTGTTCTCTTGCTTTCCCGAGGCTACGATGGACCCCACCTTCCCTCCTGCACACTGATCATTGCTCCCTGCTGGAAGGAGCCTCTCATGAGCCAACGCAGTCACACACCAGAATCAATTCTCCCTATTTAACAGCTCAATAGCTCTGTCACAAAGAGGCATGGGCCAGGAACTGTTTCCCCACAATCTCTAACCAACACATTCCCCTCTAAAGCTCTGTAGCAGTGAAGGCCGCTCAATACATCGATCAGGATCTTCTTATAGCTGACAGAGACACTTTGAAGGAGTGGAGGCTTACACTGGAAGTTGGTCTTGAGACTTTTGAGCTTCAACTCAATTCAATTCAATTCAATTTTATTTATATAGCGCCAAATCACAACAATAGTCGCATCAAGGCGCTTAATATTTGTACAGTAGATCGTACAATAATAGATACAGAGAAAACCCAACAATCATATGACCCCCTATGAGCAAGCACTTTGGCGACAGTGGGAAGGAAAAACTCCCTTTTAACAGGAAGAAACCTCCGGCAGAACCAGGCTCAGGGAGGGGCGGCCATCTGCTGCGACCGGTTGGGGTGAGAGAAGGAAACAGGATAAAGACATGCTGTGGAGGAGAGACAGAGATTAATAACAGATATGACTCAATGCAGAGAGGTCTGTGAACACATAGTGAGTGGAAAAGTGACTGGAAAAGAAAAACTCAATGCATCATGGGAATCCCCCGGCAGCCTACGTCTATTG